>PVLD010007330.1:0-92482 GCA_004027595.1 Dinomys branickii | reverse complement strand
TATATGAACCTTGTATGAACCCATGGCGACCGGGTGGGCAGCAGAGAGAGAACCTCCCAGAGGAATGCCACTCAGACATAGGAATATAGCAACATGTGAAGGACAGAAAGGAAAGAGGTGGATATCCTGAACTCGAGAAGGATCTGAAATGGGAACTGAAACCCTCGGAAAGACTAAGCAAAACCTCCTCTGGAGGAGGGGATTGGAGATCTGCCATGGCGCAGTCGGAGGGAGACGAGACGGAGAGGGAGGAGGTCCCTGCTCCAAGCACACCCTTGGCCCACGCCCTCGTTTCAGCATTTGCAGCTTCAACTTCGGAGACCCATTGCCCAGCTGCAAGGGGTGGGGAACGGTAATGCTGGAGATCAGGAGGAGGTGGGAGGAGAAGAAAGGGCCTCTGGCATCAAGGCAACGGGACAGAGCCAAAAGGGTCACAGAGGGCGCCCCGATGGGGGCACGTGCCCCGCAGCTGCTCCACTGAGGGCCCCGCGGCTGCTCCGCTCTGGGCCCCGTGGCTGCTCTGCAGTGGGCCCTGCTCAGGGCACCTCATGGACTGGACCCAGTCCCACCCATAATGACAGGGTAGAGCCGGGCGGTCCTCTGTAAGCATATATGCTTTCCCACCTCCAACCATGGCAGCTTGTATACATCCATGTATGTTATAGTATAGTCTGAGGCAGCTATATCTCTTCCCAAGGCCAGAGTCCAAGGATATAGATAAACCCAGGAGTACAGTTATTATCACAGGGAAGATGACTGATTGAGTGGTAGGGCAACGGAGATGAGGGAGGAGAAAAAACGAACTGATCAAAAGGGCCATCATCTGTGTAACCTGAGTAACAAATGTGAAGGTAACATTATGTAGGACAGCATCCAGAGCTAATTCCCTTCTATGTTCTCTATAATTCTGTATCTCCTCAATCGTTTTTGTATTAACAGAAATGAAGATAACTTTATATTATACAGCATCCAGTGCAAATTCCCTACTATCTTCTCTATAATTTGGTATTTCCTTTAATGTTTTTGGGTTAACTAATGTGAAGATAACTATGTAATACAACATCCAGTGCTAATTCCCTACTATATTCTGTATAACTTTGTATTTTCTGTATTGTTTATGGCTTTTCTGGTTCATATGTCTCCATTCTTTTGTCTTTAAAAAAAAATTAAAAAGGAATAAAATTAAGCCTAGAGCCCTTATACTATTTTAAATTTTCCAAATTAGGTCACGGAAAAAAAAATGAATATTAAGACAACATTAAATATTAAACTCAGATGATAGCAACAGTGAGGGATTAAATCTAGTCTTGTTTGTAATAAGAAATCATAAACAATAGCTAAAGAAAGAAATGATTATAAATAATATTTTCTTAAAATGATATGAACTAAATTACATGTTAAAAATCAAAATTTCTTACATGCTGAGGGAATATCAATAAAATAATCAAAAGGCGGATAATGAAAGAATTTAGCTACAAAAATTGAGCAACGTGAAAAATATATTTAAGACTCCTATAACAAATTGAGATGAAAAACACCAAAGAAAATGTAAACTAGCTTAAATCACCTATTTAAAAAGTTTAGCTTACCAATACCACAAAAGCCAAGTTTTATTTTACCTGAAAAGGAGCTTTGTAAAGCTAGAACTCTGTGAATGGACAAAGATACACAAAACCATGGAAAATAATGCAGTAATAGCATCTAGAGATAGAATGAAGCCAAAATATACAATAGAAGTCAAATAAAGGTCACTTTATAATGCTAACAATCTACATTTTACAAAGGTATAACACATTAATATTTACCTACCGAAAAACACAACAGTGAAAATTCCACAATTCACCCCAGATTAAACTCTTTAATGACTTTCATCATCATAGGTTAAATTTGCTTATTCTTGAATCAGTTGAATATAGCTCTTCTCTGACTACAATATTTTTAATTTGCCTATGTATTCTGTATCAATATCATGTATTTCACCCTAAATAATGATTTCCACATTTCAAATATGTTTAATGTGAATTAAAGTAGAAGTCAAGGTTTTATGTTTTTTCTGAGTATCTGCCACTATAGTGTATATTAAAACGATATTCTTTTCCACCATTAATTTGTACTGGCCACTCTGTTGAATTTTTTTTTAGTGGGTGGTATTTGAGACAAGGTCTACGTATTCCAGACTGATCTTAAACTCACTATGTAGCCCAGACTACTCACAACCTCAGAAGTCCTCCTGCCTCAGCCTCCTGAGTGCTGGGGTTACAGGCATATGTCACCATGCCCAGCCTGTTGAATTTTAACTATAAAAGATATAGATCTATTTCTGATTGTCTATTGTTATTGTCAATTCTCTGTCAGTATTAACTACTCTTTACAAATACCAAAATATCTCAGTGATTGTATTTTTACAGTAAGCTTTAAATCAGATATAACTCTTTCCACTTCTTCTTCTTTTCCAAGATTGGCTTTGTCAATGCAAATTTTTTTATGTTTTCACAGAAGTTTATAGAGAATTTCCAAATTTGATTTTATGTCTTTAGATCTTGCCAGGCATATTTATTAATTTTAGTAGTTTGTGCGGTTTTCTGTTCCTCAAAATTTGCTGTGCTCACAAATCATGTAAACCATAAATAATCCAGCACCATGTTTGTCTGGCCAGCCCTTCTGCAGTGAGGTCTTTTTCATCACTTATTGTACCTAATAGGACCTTGAGCACCACACTGAATGGAACTGGAGGGGCTGAATTTCCTGGGCTTCTTCCTGATCACAGGGCGAAACATCTAGCATTTTACTTAGTAGTACATCGTCAAGCTGAATACATGACTTTTCTGCTTTGCTAAGAATTTTTATTATGAATAGGTGTTGGATTTTGTCAAGTATATTTCCAATTTATATAGATAATCATTTGTCCTTTTTTATTCTGATAACAGTGAATTGTATGGATCAGTCTTCTAATGTTGTTCTAATGCATCCTGAGACATTCCCAATTTTTATGATGCATGACTTCCTTGTCTTCATAGATTAGTTAAATTAATGATGGTGCTAAATTTTTGTCTAAAGTTCAATGATCACTGTGGACTTAATCATTTTTTATTAAATAAAATTGTTTGCAGCCAAATGCAGTGTTATTCTAGTCTCATACAAAGAGTTGGAAAGTACTCTGACTTCCTCAGTTTTCTGATGGCATCGAAACAAGCTTGGAATAATAGTTTTTTCTTCAATGTTTATAAAATTTACGAGTGATGCCACCTGAGCAAATACTTTTCCTTCTGGGAAAACTTTTAATTATAAATTTAATTTCCTCGGAAAGTATAGGCAGGTGCAGACTTTCTATTTCTTCTCGTGCCACACTACATGTTTGTGTCATTGTGAGTGTCAGTTTCATCTCAGGGTCGAACTTACTGGGAAAAGATGTTCATTCTATTCCTTCCTTATCTTTTGATTTACTGCAGGTCTGAGATGCTCTCCCCTTTCCTCTTAACTTTGTGATTGCATTTTCTCTGTTTCTTAGTTGTTACAGTGTGATTGAGGTTTAACCATATTATAATACTTTTCTGAATTTATATTTGGCTTCCTGGTCCACTGCTGGTTTTCTCTTTGCTGTATTTCTTTTCTAATTTTTGTTCTTTCCTTCTTATTTTCGGCTTACCTCAAAGAATCAACAACTGGGATCTCATTGTACTGAAAAGTTTTTGCACATTTAAAGAAATCACCAGAAGAGTAAAAAGAAAACCCACAAATTGGGAAAAAATTTTAGGTGACTATCCCTCGGACAGAGGACTTCTATCTAGAACATATAAAGAATTGAAAGAAAAAAAAAACCGCCCCCCCCCAAATTCAAAGGTCCGATCCAAGAATGGGCATCTGAGATGAATACACACTTCTCAGATGAAGAAATGCAAATGGCAAATAAATACATGAGAAAGTGTGCAACATTGATGGAGACCACTATGAAGCAGACCTGAGTAGGACATAATCAACTGGCTTATCACGTTCACTTGTGAATCTATCCAAGACCTAGGCTCCTTATCTGGAAATGGTGGACTCATACACAATAAGTGAACCTCTGTGAGTCACTAATCCCTACTAGAACCTATAGTGGAGGCTGAAGCAGGAAAGCCTCAAAGGATAAGCCAGGATCACAGTCATACCTGGATCCAATCTCAACTAGATAAAAGACTGTGGCTGCAGGCATTTCTTGAGTGAATTAACGTAATACCTTACTTAAGTCCTTAAGTGGTTCAGCCCTTTTTGAGTTCTCCTCGCCCTTCTTCAGATAACCAAGTAAATACGGGCAGCCCAGAGAAGGTCTTGGTCTTAGCCCTAAGAGAATTTCGAGTTCTGTGAGGGCTTTGATCCTCCTGGAACCCTGAAATCATTCCATTTGCCTCTTTTCATTTCGTTTGGGAGATTGCAGACTTGATTAGCCTGCAGTAACTAAGGGATATTATTAAACCAGTAAAATATTATTAGTCATTCAAGAAATGCCAATTAAAACAACACTAAGAGTCCATCTCACCCCACTAAGAATGGCTATCATTAAGAAATCAACCAATAACAAATGCTGGAGAGGCACTGTGGAGAAAAACGAACATTTCTCCACCCCTTGTGGGAGTGTAGACTGGTGAAACCACTATGAAATCAATCTGGAAATTCCTCAGTAAACTAGGACAATAAGTTCCATTCAACCCTTCTGGATATTTTCCCAGAAGTTCTGAAAACATCATATCACAGTGATATATGTGCACCCATGTTTACAGCAGCACAATATGTAATAGCTAAATCGTGGAAGCAACACAAATACCCATCCACTGAGGAACAGATAAAAAAGTTGTGGTATTTTTACATAATGAAATATTACTCAGCTATAAAGAAAGATAAACTTAAGGCTATTATAGGTATTACGGACACAACTAGAGACCATACTCATAAGCAATTAAGAATGAAAAGGGGGAAGTCACAACTGATCCCACAGAAATCCAGGAGTTCATCAGTACCTACTATGAGAACCTATATTCAAATAATATGGAAAACCAGAAGAAATAGACAGTTTCCTAGATGGAATAGAATTGCCACAACTAAGTCAAGAAGACATAAAAATCTAAAGCAACCAATATCATACAATAAAATTAAAAATATAATTAAAAACTTCCCAACAAAGAAAAGCACAGGCTCTGACAGATTCACTGCTGAATTCTACAAGAATTTAGAGAAGAAATAATGCCACCAATACTGAAATTCTTTGAAGAAATTGAAAGGGAAGCAATACCTCCAAAATCATTCCTGGAAGCAAGTATTACCCTGATTCCAAATCCAAGGAAGAACCCAACCAAGAAAGAAAACTACAGGCCAATAATGACTACTGATGCAAAAATCCTTAATAAGATACCGGTGAACAGAATGCAACAGATCACCAAGAAGATTATATATCATGACCAAGTAAGATTCATAGCAAGGATGTAAGGATGATGCAACATACACAAATCAACACACATAATATACCATTTGAAGAGAACTAAAGACAAAATTAACACAATAATCTCAGATGCAGAAAAAGCATTTGACAAAGTTCAACACTTATTCATAAAAAACCTTACAGAAAATTGAAATAGATGGTCTCTACCTCAACCTTATAAAAGCCATCTATGACAAAGCAACAGTCAATATCATATTAATTATCAAAAGCTGAACATTTTCACTGTAATATCAGGAACAAGACAAGGACATCCACTGTCACAACTCCTAATCAATATAGTTCTGGAAACATTAGCTAGAGTAATTAGACAGGAGGAAAAAATAAAAAGAATAAAGACAGGAAAGGAAGAAGTTAAATTATCATTATCTGCGGATGACATGATACTCCACACAGAAAACCCCAAAAACTCCACCAAAAAACTTGTACATTTAATATTCAAATTCAGTAGTGTAGCAGGATACAAAGTCAACACTCAAAAGTCAATAGCATTCCTGAACACAAGCAACAAACTCACAAAGAGAGAAATTAGGGAAAGCACACCCTTCATGGTAACATCCAAAAATATGAAATACTTAGGAATCACTCTAACAAAGGATGAAAAGATCTGTACAATGAAAATAATAGTACTGTAAAAAATGAGATTGAAGAGAATGTCAGAAAACAAAAAGGTATCACTTGCTTTTGGATTAGAAGAACAAATATAGTGAAAACGGCCATACTCCCAAAAGCATTCAATGCCATCCCAGTCAAAATACTATTAACATACCTCACAGATCTAGAGAAAACATCCCTAAAATTCATTTGGAACCAGAAAAGACCTAGAATAGCTAAAGCAATTTTGGGCAACAAAGGGAAGTCAAGGAGTACCACTGTCCCAGACTTGAAATTATACTAAAAGCTACCGTGATAAAACCAACATGGTATTGACAAAAAAAAAAAAAAAAGACCTGAGGTCCAGTGGAACAGAATAAAAGATTCAGATATATCCCCAAACATACTCAGCCAACTTATCTTTGACAAAGGAGGCAAATATCTTCACTGGAAGAAAGACAGTCTCTTTTAAAAAATGGTGCCAGAAAAACTGGCTCTCCACATGCTGAAGACTAAAACTAGACCCATGTCTATCACCATGCACTAAACTAATGTCAAAATGGATAAAATATATAAATATTAAAATAGAAACACTAAATTTACTGGAAGAGAAAACAGAAAGAAATCTCAAACATGTAGGTGTAGGCAGAAACTTCATGAACAAAACTCAGACTGAAAGGGAAATAATACAAAGAATCAACAAATTTGAAATCACCTTATTACAAAGCTTTTGTACAACAAAAGAAATCACCAACAGAGTGAAAAGACAACCAACGGAATGGAAAAAAATTATAGTTAACTGTCCCACAGACAAAGGATTTATATCTAGAACATACAAAGAATTGAACTAATCAGAGCCCCCAAATTCAAAAAACCAATACAAAAATGGGCATCTGAGATAAATACACACCTCTCAGATGAAGAAATACAAATGGAAAATAAATACATGAAAAAAGTTCAACATCACTTGTCATTTGAGAGATGCAAACTAAAACAACACTGTGATTCCATCTTATCACAGTAAGAATGGTAATCATCAAAAAACTCAACTGATAACAAATGCTAGATGGGCTGTGGGGAAAAAACCTTCTCAACTGCTGGTGGAAATGTAGACTGGTACAAGCAATGTGGAAATCAGTGTAGAAATTCCTTATGAAACTGGGATTAGAGGTCCCATTCAAACCAGCTATTCCTCTTCTGGATATCCTCCCAGAATTAAAAACAGCATACCACAGCTATATATGTACATCCATGTTTATAGCAACACAATTTGTAATAGTTTAAATATTGGAAACAACCTAGATGCCCATCATCTAGATGCCCACCCAACAGAGGAATGGGTAAAAAACGTGGTTTTGTTTATATAACGGAGTACTACTTAGCCATGAAGAAGGACAAACTAGAGAGTTTTATATGTAAATAGATACAACTAGTACCATACTCCAAAGTGAAATAAATCAGACCCACATATGTAAACACTGTATTGTCTCACTAGTGTGAGAAATCGAAAATGAAAATAAGATCCAAAATGTAAACAGATATTGTGAACTGGGAAAAAACTGTGCAAAAGAAAAGACAAACTGCAGTGGGGGAAGGGAAAAGGAAGAAAGAGAAAAAAGAAAAAAAATTATATGTATACTCAGATAGTTAAGATAGTTTTGTAGCTAACTTCTCTCAGTACCTTGAAAACAATATTTTGTGTTAATATTCTTTAGACAAGATATCATGCTTATATCTTGTACCCTGATTAAGTAATTAGAAGACAACAATATGCAATGTATCAACTATTGTAACTGTCCTACTAACGTGTTTCAAAATGGGAAATGCATCAACTATTTTAACAACTACTGTATCAACTATTTTAACTGTCTTACTAACCTGTTTCATTGTTTATCATTTTTCTCTTTAAAATAAAAAAAGAGAAAGTATCAGCAACCAGGAGTTAAAGAAAATCGATATTCTCCAATCTGAAGAAAAGAAAGAAAAAGGGATTTTAAAAGTTATGTCATTAAAGATACCAATAAACACTTAATAGGATACTTTGAAGGAGAAGAAAAAGAAAATATTTGAAGAAATTATGGCCAAAATTTTCAAATTTGAAGTAAAACAACCTACAGTATGAAGAGACTCAGTGATCATACACACACACACACACACACACACACACACACACACACACTCAGAGAACCACACTGAGACACATCTACTCAAATTGTCAGGAGAAAAAGAGAATTTAGAAAACAGTGAGAGAGGAACTTAAGGGAACTACAGCAAATATAACAGCTAATTTCTTACCAGAAACAATGGAAGCTAGAAGGCAGTGGATTTATATGCTCAAAATGTTGGGAGGTTGAAAACAATAATCTACTCACCAAGAATTTTATATTTGGCAAATTATTCTTAAAAGTTAAAAAAGAATTATAACATTCCAGAAGAACTAACAACCAGAAAAGTTATTACCAACTAACCTGCCATGCAAGAAGTCCTGAGCAGAATTTTCCAAGGCTAACACGGAAAAACACTAGACCCCAGATCAACAGAAGTAAAGGATGAGCAGTCAGTCAGACCCACAGCAGTAAACCTAAATAATACATTTGGTTTGTAATGATTTTTTTCACACATGATTTAAAGGACAATCACAGTAAGCAAATGTTAAAAATATGAATATAAAATAGGGAACTAATTGACCATAGCAGTATACTAGAAAAGAAGGAAATAAAGTATACAAACAAAATTTGAAAACAGAGTACCCACAAGCCTCATATTACTTTGTAGTGAAGCTAATCTTAACCTGTACATACTTAGGCTACATTGAAATATCAATATGAAGTAGATCACTGTGAATTGCAATGTGAATGGTCATCAGCATAGCAACTACTAAAAAAAACCTCAAAACTCTACACTTAAAAAAAAGACAAGTCAATGGAAATGATACACGTATCCTATCATTGTAAAATGTCCTCTGTCTTTGGTAGCATTTTTTAAAAATCTGTTTTATTACTATTACATACATCTCAGCTCTGTTTTTTCCTTGTTCTTTGCCTCGTGTATCCTTTTTCCATCTTTAACTTTCAACCCATTATTTAAATCTAAAATTTGTCCCTTTCAGACATCACATAGTTGAATAATCTAAAAAGCTTTAATCCATTCATGATCTGCTGTCTTTTATGGGACAATTTAATATATTTGCCTGCAATGAAGCTCTGACAAGGTAGAACTTACATCTGCCACTTTCTATTTCAGTGTTTTCTCATTAGTGTCTTCAGTATGTGTTACACAGCTAAAGGTTGAAAGTAAAAGGATGGAAAAAAGGGTACACCAGGAAAACAATAAAAAAAAAAAAGCTCCACAGCTGAGATGGCTGTGATATTAGAAAAGTGGACTTCAAGAAAAAAGTGCTACCACAGACAAAGGACATTTTGCAGTGACACAGTCAGTAATCAGACTCAGAGCTTTGCACATGCTAGACAAGCACTCGGTTACTAAGCCATCTTCTCAGCTCCTAGATATCATTTTTAAGAACTAATAACAGAATTGGAAAAGATGTTCACCAGAGATATAATATAGCAAACCTATCTTAAAGCAATGAAACTTAAAAGTAATGACATTATTTGAAAACCAAAAGACTTTTCCACCGAGAGATAATTTTTTCCAAGAGGAAATAGAATTTAACATTATAATTGCCTAGAAAAATATTACATAATATACTCTTTGGCAAACCACCAAATTAATGTTAATGTAAAATTTATGAACTCAAATATATGACACAATAAAAATGAAAACAAATGTTGTTGAGCTCATCGATATCATTGCTGACCTGTTGGTTGAGATATCTTGGGCCAAGAGAGAGCAGTTAAAACTTCCTTTGTTAACATGCTTCCGTTTCTTCCACAGTTGTGACAATGTATTCACTAAGACTTATACTTTCTTATGTTAATTTCTTATCACTTTTTAATTTAGTCATTGTCTTGGTTACTTTTCTCTCGTTGCTGAGACAAAATGCTTAACACTCAAAATTACGGAAAGAAAGGTTTATTTAGTGCACAGTTGGTACAGTTTGCAGAGGGCTCAGTCCATACTTGGCTGGCTCTGAGGCAAGGTGGCACATGGCAGAGGGCAAACATTCGTGGTTTCATGGTGGTGGAAGACAGCACAAACAGCAAGAGGAAAAGTGAGCAGTGCGCCAAGCAGCCTTTCCCACCCTTACAAAGGCGAACTACCCGCCCCAGGGCAGGTGTAGCACTCACACCCATAATCCCAGCATTGGGCCACGGATCAACCATAAACTCTAAAAGCCCACCCCGTGACTGCTTGAGGCTTTGGGGGGACATCCAGACACAAACCATAACAGCCCTTTAGTTTCATAAAGTATTGTTTGTTTTGTTCAGTGCAGTTTACCCTAAATCAATGCCAAGTTTGAGGCCTCTGCCTTCTTTTTAATAAATTTACCATTACATGTTTCCTATTTTCTTCTTAGCATTTCTGTTCCACTTATTTCAGGCATGATTCTAGTAGGTCACCCAAACCTTTGTTTTACTGTGACTTAATGGGAAAGTTTCTTTTTGAATTAAGGGTAATAATTTTCTTTACTGATATGAAATTCAATTTGGATCTCAACTCTGCCCTGTAACTCCCTAGAGTTTACTGGTTATGTGTGTATGTTAATAAAATCAACTATAGTAAAATTAACTTCTGGCCTAGCCTCCTTTTCTTTTGTACCACCTAAACTCATTCAATATAACTATCCTTCCCAGTGTTTACCTTCATACTAAAATATTGTCTGTACTACTTGATTTGTCACTTTATAGTTTTTGATTTCTTGATAATATTCAGGAAGAACTCTGAGTTCACTCCATTTCCTAATTTACTTCTCCATTTCCTTGTGAAATTTTGCTAGTTCAATTATTTCCACATTGTCAAAAATATGACAAAGCCTATCACTGTTCTTGCATTTATTGCCATATTTGTTATTATTGCCTTGCTATGTTGGCCAAGCTGGACACCAAACTGAGTGCTCAAGACATCCTCCTGCCTCAGCCTGCCATGCAGTTCTGGCTACAAGTGTGCACCACCACCCCCAACCTATCATGTTCTTAAAGGCTTAGATGTACAGTAAGATCAATCCAATATTCTGTACTTATAGGTTTGCTAATATCTTTCCAATCATTTCTTGGTTAACTAGGTTTTCAAATTTGCATACTCATAAAGTTGCACAAATAAATGTTCAATGGAAAGTTCAAGTCATGAATGATTCATAATTTTTAAACCTTTCAAATAAATGATTCCTAATTTTTAAACCTGCTCATTCTGAGCAGCGTGGTGAAATCTCTTGCCACTAGACTCTACTGTGTGTCGGACCTGAATCTTCCTTTGTCCAGTGTATCCACATTACAAATGCTACCTCCTATTAGTTGCTTAGTGGCCTCCTTGATTACTGGATTTGTCATCAAGGTATTACAATGCTTGTGTTCACATAATTCTTACAGGACTAGTAGAGCTTAATGCTGTGTCATAATACTTATATCATTGACATCATTTACACAGTTACGTTTACATTAATATATGAAAAAGGGTGAACTCAATACAGTAAAATATATTGAGACAGAGACCATAGTCACATAAATTTTAGTATAGCGTATTTTCATTATTCATTTTTGTTATTCTCTTACCATGCCCAATTTATATATCAAATTTTGGCACAGGTGTACCTGTGTATGGCAAACATGGTAACATTTAGTACTTTCTGTGCTTTTAGGTATCCACTTGGAATATGTCCCCTGTGGATTAGGTTGGACTGCTGGACTTGTTTTCAGTCCATCTCTATTCCAAGGATCCAATAAATTGCAAGAATGAAAATTTAAAGAAATTCACACCAAAGTGAGATGAGACTGCAAAATAAAGACAGAGAAAAGCCATTCAAGGAGCCGAGAGTGAGAAGAGGAATTCATAAAAGAAAAATGCTAACTAGTGACAACTAGCATTTCAGAAGGAAGAATCGACAGACAACCGCATGTAATTCCGGCTGTGGTGGCACATGCCTTTAATCTCAGCACTCGGGAGGCTGAGGCAGGAGGATTGCCAAGAGTTGGAGTCTGGATTTCCTCATCTGTGACTAGATGAAGGGTAGCACCAAGACTGGGAATACTAGGAAAGCTTCCGGCTCTATCCTTTGGGATAGTAAGGTTGGGTGAATTTCTCATAACTGTAGAGAGCTTGAAACTTATCGGTGTTCACCCTGACTTGCTGGAGTCTCAGCTATGGCAATCACCTACTCAGTGAGAAGACCCCAGGAACAAGAGGCAATGGGAGACCAGCACTGGCAGAAACCGTTGTGAGGGGCTTGTGGAAGTGCTGAGGCAGCAGCTGGAGTTAAAATACAAGGAACCTGTACAATCCCCACATGAGCCTCCAAAAAACCCACAGTGCCCACCCTGAGCTGGAATCTGACCTTGCCATACCCACAGAAGTGCCAGCCCAGCAGTGCCTGTCTCCAGAGCACAAACACCCACCATGAGAACCAGGGCCAAGCCAAGCTGAATGAAAAGATGTTGGCCTTTTGTCTAGATCTCTCCTGTAGCTCCATTCGGCCCAGTGGGAGCTGGATCCTTGCCTAGAGAAGTGGGGGAGGGAAAGAGAATATTCTGCGCCCGGTATCCATTCCAACTCCCCTGAGCCGAAAGCCCGTCCTGTAATGGGAAAAATACAAGTCTTGAGAAAGATGAATTAAAATTCTGAATGGTGCTTCAGTGAGTTTAATCATGGGAACTGACCGGATTGTTATGGAATCTGCCCAAGATATCATTCGGGAATGGGTAAAAGGGATTTGACACAGGAAGTTTTACAACTACACTGGGAAAAAAGAAAAATTCTGTCCACTAATGTCCTTTCAAGGGTCTTTTCAAGGCTGCTAAAGTAAAAGGTTGTGTTGAGGTTTGTGTGGCTGTACAGAGGAGGGTCCTATGGTCCCACGCAAATCTTGAAGTTCAAAGCTGGTGAGGAATATAGCTCTTACTCCCACCGCTACAGCTCAGCCACTCTTGAAGTTCAGGTGATTTGTCTGTTTTAGTTTGCTCATCTACAAAATGTAGACTAATTTTTACAAGTGGATCCATTTGTTCAATTTAAATAAAGCCAGTAACAGTAGTAGTTTTATACACAGGGATGTGAGGATTAAATCACTTAGAGAAACAAAGTAGGCAAAGTATTTACTGCAATGCTTGCCACTTAGTTAGGACTCCTTGAATGTAAATTTTAATGACTGGCTGGGACTTGTAGGGAGCTCCGAAAGACCACTAGACTGGTAACTCTCGGGTTAAAGTGTAAGTAACAGCCAGCCAAGACAAAGGAGACATTGCAGATACAAGGAGGATACATTCTGGTGAATGGGCACAACATAAGCAAAGAAAGAGACACAGGTTTCTGCTGTGATGGGGGTGCAGTCAGGGGAGGGACAGAAACATGCTGATGTTGCTGGAACACTAGTTGTTACGGGAGAAAGTTTGCAAAGTGGAAGTAAACACTGGACTGTGAAAATCTAGTCAAAAGAGCCAAACTGTCTAGTTAGCATACAAACAAAAAAAGAACCTTTTTGTTCTGGCTTGTACCTCCATTTCAGATATCGAAATTTCATGTATCGTGTAGATGTCTATTCCAGACTCTTGCTTTACCGGACCTTTCTTGAATTTATTGAAAGATCCCATGTCATTTTGTTCTGCGAACACCATCTTCCGTGCTTGAAGTAGTCTTACTTTCCCTTATTCCTTCTCATCTGGTTAATTCTTTTCTTAATTATAATCCAGTTGTCATCACCACCGGAAAGCTTTGTCATTCATTTGTCATTGTTATTATCATTAAATAAGTTTTTATTGGCCACTTCACCCATGATATTGTGCAAGAAGCTGGACTTCAGCATGAGCAAGCAAAGTCCCTGCGCACAGGGGACAAGAGTCTTAGGAGGGAGAAGTTCAAATAAATGTGAAATTGCCAACAATATTATGACTGAAATCAGAAGGGACCTGAGTGATCTGAACTCTGATCCCTGGGATGAGCGGTTTCCTTCACACCAGGATTCTATTCTGGGATTTTATGGCCCCCATTTAGACTTTTTGCAAGAAAAAAGAAGAAAGGAAAAAAATGAAGATTTGCTAAAGTGTTTTGTCCTTTAGTATGTGTCAGACAATGACAAGCACTTACTGTGGCCATCTTATTTAGCACTCAGAACAGCTTTACAAGACATCTATTTGTCATTCCCATTCCAGGGATGAAAACTCCAGAGGTAAATTTACTTGCCAACAACATGCAGTCAGTGAATGAGACAGCCAATACTCCAGCCTTGGATTCTCCAATTGCAGGCTGTGAAATGTACCATACTCTTTATATGGAAGCAAAATGTCTCAGTTAAGAAAGCATTGGTACAGGGAATCAAACTCACTACCTTGCACTTTCCAGGCAGGAGCTGTGCCACTAAGGTAAATACCTGGCCCTGAAAGAGTGATTATACATTGAGGCACTTATCACAATGCATTATGTGTTTACATGTTTGCCTCCTTTACTTCTGCATGTCCTTTTACACTCTGGGAAATTCTCTGTGACCTCAAGAACAGTCTGAAGAATAGTCACCATTCATCCATGGTCCAAAACAGGTAGGCGACCCACAGTCAGCACTCAGTAAAGGTTAGACCGGATGCACTAATGCAGAGAGGAATGAATGAATACTGGAATGAATGAATTCCCTTAAGAACCTGTAAGAAGTGAATACACAGAAAAGCCTCAGAATTTTAGGGCATAGTGACAGAGGGTAACAGGCAAAGGTTCAGGCCACAATGGTAAGTTGTCAGCTTCATAGAAGTCCAACCACAGACAACAGGCAGCTGTCTTGGCAGCCATGCAGTGCCCACGTCAGGGGATTTGGCAAAAGGAAACGGTTGGAAAAGCGGGCAGGCAGGCAGATCGTTAGCATCAAGGATTTCGCAAAGAAGCAACAAGTAGAGCAGAACTTCATTTTATTTAAGGACTTGAGCAATAGGGTAGCGTTCCCACAGCAGACAGTAAACGCGGACACTCAGAGGCGTGGGATTACGAGCAAAGGAGAGGGTCTGGAGCTGGGAAACAAGACCGCAGCTGTACCAGCCTGAGAGGCTGACAGATGCTGAGCCAGTAGGCTGTGCATACAGGCCTCTCTGTATGTCCTCCGTCTGGAATTCCTCTTGTGTTTTACGCCAGGGAGCTCTGCAGAGATAGTTGGTTAAGCCTGTTTATAATAATTTATTAGTTGCAGCTGTGGGGATCAGAGGGCTGTAGGAGCAGAAAGTCAAGCACATAGTTATTAAAGGAAAGTTTCTGTTGTTACACTGAAACTAGTGGAATCATTCTTGATGTCTCAGTTCTTTTATACCACACATCCAGTCAGTGAGTTCTACAAAGACTACCTTTAAAGTTCGTCCAGCATGTGACTACTCTCCGTCCAGCATGTGACTACTCTCCAGCACATCCCTTGCTCTGACTCTGGCTCTTGCCGTCACCATCCCTTGCCTAGTTAATAGCAAGAAATGCCTCCCCGCCCCCCTTCATTCTTCCCTACCCTGTTTTCAGTGCAGAAGCCACAGTGTTCCAGTCTCATTTTGCCCCTTTTTTTCATTGTTATTTCTTCCATTGTAAACTGTGTTACACACCCCTCTGCAAATATTCTTTCTTATTTTACTTATGTACTGAATTTTATCTGTTTCCATTATGAGATTAACAAGGTCATGACTTCTATTTTGGTCAGTTCCTTTCAAAATTCTCCAGATTTCTAATTCCCCCAGGGTAGAAGACAAAGTGAAAGGAAATATGTGATTCCCTCCTTTTTCTCTTCCTCCACCTCATCTCGTGCTCCTCTCCCTGCTATGACTTGAATTTTTCCCCCCAAAGGTTCATGTGCTGGTAACTCAGTCTCCAAATGTGTACGTCAAAGGGATTTGGAGACTGGGACTCTGAGAGGTAATAGGATTGAATGAGGTCACAATGATGGGGGCCCTGTGACAGCGTTAGTGGCTTTGTAAGAAGAGGAAGACAGACTCAAGCTGACGTGCTTCTTTTCTTGCCATGTGACACCTTCTGACATGTGACAATGCAGCAAGCCCTTCGCCAGACACCAAACAGATGCTGGCACCACACTTCTGGACTGTTCTTCACAAATTACCAGAAGAGGGTTGAACACTCTGCCCCTTTCCTCACTGCTGTTCTATGTCCATGAGAAACATAATTTCTCCTCAGGGCTTTTGCTATGGCTGGATCCTCTATCGGAATTCTTTTTCTCCAGGCTTCCACTAACTTAACCCCTTGCTTTCCTCAGGTATTGACTTGGGTGGATATCACTTCCTAAGTGAGGTCTTTGTGACTCTGTAATTGTAGAGCCCCTTCCAGCTCACTCACATGTACTTCCTCTGCCCTCTTCCCGACTTAGTTCTCCCTTGTAACATTTATAACTATCTAACTTACTATATGTTTTACTTATTTGCATTGATTATTCCATTGTCTCCCTCACTACAATATAAACCCTGTGGGGAAGAGATTTTGGAGGGGATTTGTTCATCTGTTTTCCTTGACACCTTTCCCAGTGCCTGGGACAATGCCTGACACAGCCACGTCCACATGTCCTGAACGACCGAAATACTAATAAAAATGGAAGTCAGGTGTGTTTATGTATAAACAAGATTCTAGTTGTGACTGAAGTTTTTTTAATTCCAGGTTTCAGTATCAATAGAACTGAGACCTTGATACCACATATATCCTTGCATATTTGTGTACATGGGGATATGGGCATCAGGGAAGGGTGCAGGGGGGAAGTGGGATAGAAGAAACACCTCTTGCATTCAGAAGCCACTGCAGATTTATTTTCTTATAAAAAGAAGTTTTCAGCGTCTTTAATATGACAATTTATCAAATCCTAAGAAACAAATTTAGAGATCAGATTTCACGATCCAAGCTTATTTACCAAGTGAACTCATTGTTCTAAGAGTATCAATTTTGGAAGGAAAACAATTTCAGAGTTCTTCAAGAACTATTATCCTGATATATACAACTTACCCTTTTCAAAATCATTTGAACTGCAATTGACTAGACAGAGATTTAAAATACTAGGCAAATGTGCTAACAGTACATCAGATATTGCTACTAATTAAAGTATTTTTGACTTCTTCTTAATTCCAAAGGTTGCATGCCAAATCTGAATCTTATTCAAAATCTTATTCAATGCAGCACTATTGGCCTCAGAATCTTCTCCAATACAGTACTATTGACAATGGATTAGAACTGGTTTTAAGGTTAAATAAAATCACTATGTGAGATTTAAGATTGTAACATCTTCACCACAATGTAGTCTTAATCAACACTTAAAACACTTTATTAAACTGAAAGCTCTGGGGCATAACAATCAAGTTTTCCTATAAATATCCCTTCATTTGACTGAACTGCTCATGATACTATATTGTTATTTCAATCCAAACACCCTGCAACACATGCCAGCATATATAAGTGGTCCCCTTTCTTTGTAAATTATTAGAACACCCAGTCCTACTGAGCTGACTGTGATCTCGCCACACCAGTTGCTACAAACCCTGTTATTCTTTATATTCTGATATTTTATGCAAACTTCACAGAGCCCTACATAATGTGTGACATATTCTAGATGCTTAATACATATTTTCTATAAGGTTGTCAACCAAGAGTATATGAAGTAATGTCCAGGCCGGGGATTATAGCTCAGTGCTACAAGTGCCTGTCTGGCAAAGAGCAAGGGCCTGACTTTGATTCTCAGGACCCACAGAAAAAAGAAAGGAAGGAAGGAAGGAAGGAAGGAAGGAAGGAAGGAAGGAAGGAAGGAAGGAAGGAAAGAAGGAAAGAAAGAAGGAAAAAGAAGCAACTTCTTATTTAAATATGCTATATTCTAAATGTCTCATTTCTTAAATTCCTATTACAAATCTACAAAGCCATTCAAAATAGTTTTCATTCAAAATACAGAAAGTTCCCGGTGTGCTATTTCAATAGGGCGCTTTGATCACTTGTGATTTCTATGCTGCACAGGTGAGAGTTCTGATTATAAAATACCCAATTTCTCTTTCATCATTCTCTGACATGACCCCCAGAAATAAAAAATAACACCATATTATCTCAAGTACTGTCACTTATTTTCGTTACATCCTGTGTAAAGCCTATTTCAACTGGCTTATAAATCTTCGTATTTCAGTAAAATATTTTTCATATTTTTATTCCTCACAATACCAAGAGATTTTTTTTTTAAGTGAGTGAGTGAATGAATGTGTGGATGAAACTTAAATATACAATGTCTATATAAGGCATCGGGTAAATTTTGTGCATACCCAAATTTAAAGATTTAGGTGAGACTATGTATTTTCATGTACCATATCAACACAGCTCGCTCTATGAAACTAGTCCACAGAAAACTGAAGGAACCAGAAAGTTTTTTAAACAAAACTTTTGAAAGATAAGCATGGACCCTCAAGTTGAAAGTGATTTTCAACTTGTGTATTTTAATATGCAGTTCAAAAAGTTAGTTATCTGGGTCCATCGGCATACTGAATATCTTTAGCAAACTTTAAATTTTACACTTATACAATCAAAGATCTGCCTTAACTTTACATATCTCTAAACTTTCTCTGCTGCGAACCAAAGCAAAGTGTTGGACTGGTGTGAAATCCAACTCCCCCTCTATCATCACTTTCACTGGGCCTGGGAAAGCCGTAGGACGGGCTAGAAATCTGCTCCTCAACAGCAACTGCCCTCTAGGAACTGCACGATTCTCAAGATAATATACCACTGACCCCTAACTCTTTGAGTTTTGCTCTAGTCATCTAGACTCTGACTGTAATACTTGAATTTCATCATGTCCTCCAGGTGAAGTAAAACATTTTCCTATTTTTCCAAGGAAGAGGAGAGGATTGTTGTTCAACCTTATACGATAGGTCTGCAAAACCAAATGGAATGCAAATTTGAATCGTTCCTCTAATGAGTACTTTTTTAAAAGTACTGAGGATAACTCAAAATGAACTCTACATTGTGAAAGCCATGACAATTAATGATATATAACTGAGCATAACCCATAAAAGTCACATGAAGTTATTTATTTCTACTTCCACAGACTTAACCAATTACCTTGAGCTACCAGTTTAGTAGTGCTGGTCTGAAAGAATAACATTGAGCCTTTTAAGGTCAATGCTGTTAAATTAAGTGATTAAGGAAACATTAGTGAGTTATGAAAAAATATATAAAATGTGAAACTGTTTCATTTTAAATATTTTTGAGATAGAGCTTCTTTTCTTTTTTCTTTCCCCTCATCTTCTTCAAATATTGAAGAAATAGAAGTACTTTCCATCTATAAAAGTTCTGAGATAAAAGTCTATCTCAGAGGTTTGATTAGAACAAGTTGAAGAAACACGATTAGCTCCGTTTGCTAAAACTGTAGAAACACTGTGCAGAAGTAGTCATATTCTAATTAGCTTTGCAATCTCCATCCTGCAAAAGTTTACAAGGCTGGGAAAGTCACCATGTTCTGCATTCAACTAAACAATTTCTTCCACTTCCCTCTGCTTTTCAAGGGTAAAACAGTTGCTTTTAAATAAATAGGTATGTCAGAAAAGAGAATAAAATTTAGTGCTAAACACTATTTTCCTCAAATAACCTTTGAAGTGCACCAAACTCTCAAAGGAAAAGTCCAGCTATCCTAATGATGACAAATACCCCTAATTATAAGTAGACGTGCTGTAAATATTTTCATATTCTTTCTGTTCATTTTCAATATCATCTGTCTATAAATACCTTTTCTGTAAATCTCCTGTCTCACTGTGAAGGTATTATACAAAACTGCTGCTTTACTTAGATTTTCTCTTCTTGAAAAACACATTCATTATGACACGGAACTACTCATGATCAAATGCTGCTTTCCATGATTGCCACAGCTGTTTAATGATGGTAAATCCAATGAATGGGCTCTGAATTCTGTATACAGCGTAGAGGAGCATTTGTGTTGCCAAAATGAGCTGCAATTTATTTCTGAGTCATATATAATAATTTTATATAGCATTTACTTTTTTTTGCAAAATAGAAGTCATAACGACGTAATGAGTAGATAGCAATAATGTTTGGGTTGAGCTATTTCCCTAGTATCTTTATGTCAAGGTTGTTGCAGACAGTCCCTAAGACCAAGATATACACAGACCAACAATGGGGACAAGTTAAAGGTCATTAAGATTGTGGTTGGCTCCATCCTACTAGTCCTCACTTGGATGGTACGCAGTATACCTAGCAGCTTCGCTTCCTAAGGTACTGTTACTTAAGATTCTGGCAAATGCATCAGGGGTTACGCAAAAAGCACAATGATGAAAGAAAGTTGCCAAGAGGTTACATTTGACTTTAGCATTGTGAAAGCCACTGTGAGAATTAATGATATATAACTGAGCATAACCCATAAAAGTCACATGAAGTTATTTATTTCTACTTCCACAGACTTAACCCATTACCTTGAGCTACCAATTTAGTAGTGCTGGTCTGAAAGAATAACATTGAGCCTTTTAAGGAATGGTACAATGGCTAAGTAGTCACTGCTCAAAAGTTGCCCAAAGAGCTGTTATTGTAGTTTAGGGAAGCTCAGAGAGGTAAGAATCCCATTTTTATCCAGTACCTTTGTTTTAAAGTTGTTTGTTGAAACCTTACACTGGTATTTAGTTTAAATGTGTGCCACTGCATGGAGCCGTCTTTGATAGCTTGGGCACAGGGAACAAGGTAGTATATCTGCACTTCTGGAAAACAACAGATCCTCACAGGCAGCAATCAGGATTCAAGAAGAACCACCAACAAAAAGTAAAAAACACTCTAAGTGACTTCTTCATTTATTCACCCACTATTTACTAAGTATGTACTATGTGACAAATTTTGTTCGCGCTACTATAAATGAAACAGTGAAAAGTAAAGGCAAATCTTTAAAGATACTCTATTCTAGCAGGAGATTGGAAGGAAATACGGAGTAAACATGATCATTCACACAGTGAAAAGTACTTTAGAGAGTATGAAACATGGAAGCAGCACAATGGAAATGTTCAATTCACTGGAAATGAGTAGATGACGTGGTCATGTCAGGTCATTCTGAGGAGGTGATGTAAGGACCTACACACCTGCATGATCTCAAAGACCCTGCTATGTAAAAGTCTGAAGAAAGAGCATTTCAGGAAGAAAGACTGGCAAATATAAACGAAATTCACTCAAGAAAGTGAAAGAATCATCCTATGTGACTAGAACGCACTTAGCTATGGTCTGTGGGAGCATGGTAAGAGGCCGCAGCAATATTATGTAGGACGTTCTAGGCTCTGGTAAGGATTATAGGTCGTATTTAAAGTGCAGTGAAAACCTACTGAAGAGTTTTCAGCAAACGCAGGACGAGATCTGCCTATGTGTTTAGATCATTCTGCTGTTGTTTGGACTGTGCGTCTCAGGGAGTGAGGCGAAGAAACAAGGGGAGAAACTAGAAGGCTTCTGAATTGTCCCGTTGAGGGTGGAGAGTTGCCTGGATCGAGGCCGTAACAACGGAGAGCAAGCGGAAGGAACAAACTGGGGGTGTATTTTGGAGGTGGGAGAAACATGATTTGCTAGTTAATTGGATGCAAGGTCGAACAAAAAGAGACAGAACACGGATGATCTCTACATTTCTAGATCGCGCAACTGGGGGAACAATTGGAGGAGGGGCAGGTCTGGAGGGGGTGTGCAGCGGGAAGTTCTGCTTTGAGATGTCTGTTTAACATGATAATAATAGTACCTACCTTGCAGAGTTGTTGTGGAGAGAGAATTTTAAAAATGTAGAAAAAGAATTTAGATCGGTGCCAAGCAGGAAGTAACTGTTCAATAAATACTAGCTACTATGATTCTTCAGGTAAAGCTAGTTGAGAACGGAAAGTAATTCTGTGAGAGGCTAAAGATCAAGATAATAAATGAAGGTGTTATATAGGATTCACTGCTACGCAAACTATTTGGAGAAGTTTTTTTTTTGTTTTTTTTTTTTAATCCATCATGGAGCA
This sequence comes from Dinomys branickii, assembly GCA_004027595.1. Lineage (NCBI taxonomy): Eukaryota > Metazoa > Chordata > Mammalia > Rodentia > Dinomyidae > Dinomys > Dinomys branickii. The sequence continues at coordinate 70,354 of PVLD010007330.1, read as the reverse complement.
ATAGTACAATGAACTGAATGCTTTTGTCCCTCACAATTCCTAAGCCCCAAAGTAAGGTGCCAGTATCTGGAAGGTGATTATGTCAAGTAGACGGAGCTCTCATTTACATAGTGCCTTTGTAAAATCACGCGAGATCTCCCTGGCTTCCTTTGACCATATGAAGACGCAGTGAAAAAGACAGGAGAATATGAACCAAAACTGGGCTCTTCGTAGAAGCCTAACCTGCCTAGACCCCGCCTTTAGACTTCCCAGTCTACTGTCAGAAACACGCTTCTGTTCTTTATAAGTCATCCAGTCTACGGCATTTTAAAAATAGAGACCCGAAAGGAGCAAGATCAATACTTTGGTAAATCCCAACAAAAACTGAATTACCTTAAAAATAAAATGTGCAAAGTACAACTTACTAATGTGCTTGCGTGCCCTGGCAATGTCAAATTGCTATAAAGGTTTGTAAATCTTACTCTCGATCTGAACTCATCTCCTATTACAGACCGGTTAAAAAAGTTTGCAGACCAGCACCAGGGAATACGCTTTTAAGAACATTAGTCCTTAAAGCTATGGATGACATAGCGAAAGAAAGGAAAGGCTGGGGCGACCCCGGAGACGTCTTTAATTGAAGTGGGGTGGGGGGTTCTGGTTTGCATCTAAGAGCGCACAAGCCATGGAGAAACGTATGTATTTACAAGTAATGAGTTTTAATTAGCTATAAGAGTCTAATCTTTCCTGCAGGAACTCACTCCTCTCCACAGATAGGGTATCTGAAGAGAAAAACATCCGCTTCCCTACTTCCTCCTCAAAAACACTTCAGTTTAATCGTACAGGATGCAATCTAGGGTCGAGGACGCAGTAGGTACCCGAAGCTCCTTCGCCGCCAAGCTGGGCTCGCTACGGTGCTGAACAGTGACCCGACTTGAGGGCTACCAAGCTGCCCCTACAGATGCTCTGAACCTGACTCCTGCCTCGTCATCTGCTTCCCACTCGAACTCTGGCCCCGGGGCTCCAAAGTCCCCGGACATCGGGAAGAGTCCTTAGGGAAAGAGTCCTCTTTCTGGGTAAGGGAGTCAACGCAGGATTCTTAACACCAGTCGGGCCCTTGGGTGAGCAGAAGTTGCTTAACTTCACACTTTGCGACCCCGCGCAGGACCGCTTCCGCTGGGCGCCGGCAGCCGCAGCCACGCGGCTCCTGGCCACGCGCTTGGTGGCAGGAGCACAGGACACTGGCTGGGAGGTGGCGCGGGAGCAGCCCCGCGCGGCGCCGCAGTCCTGCTCCTCGGGAGGCTCCGGGGGCTCGCACACCTGGACCCTCGCGGCGGCCGGGTGGGCCAGGTCTCCGCGCGAGCGCGCGGACGGGGCCCGGGGGCGCGGAGGGGCGGGGCCTGGACTCGCACGGCCGCGCGCCGGGAAAGAAGCCGCACGTCCGGCCGCGCGGGGCGAGGGGCTGCGCCAGCCCGCGAGGCGCATGCGCGCTGCCGGCGGCTCCGCTCGCTCCCCGCCCACCCAGCCTCCTCCCCCTCCGCCCCTCCCCTCGGTCCTCGCCTCCCCCCTGTCTCCTCGCCGCCGGGTGCTGAAGTTGGGCGGATGGCAGCGAGCCGGCTCCACTAGAGGACCGAGCTGCCCAGCCTCGCGCCCTCGGACCCCGGTGCGCCGCGCACACCTCCAGGCGACCGGGTAAGATGCTGCCTGCGCGGCGGAGCGGTGCCGAGTAAATGACATCAAAATGTCTGCTTGGCCCCGCGGATGCATTTCTCCCCCAGGAGGAGGCGGAGGCTGGGGGGCGGCGAGTGCGGCTGCAGTCCCTGCGGCGGAGGCCGGGGTCGGGGTTGCTGGGGAAGTTGCGTCCCGCGTCGCCGCCCCGGGCCAGGCGCCCGTGCTGCCCGCCGGGACCCGCGCGTGCCGGGCTCCGCGGGCGCGGGCACCTTCGGGACGCACCGGCGGGCGCGGCGGGGAGCGCGGGCGAGGTCGGCGGGGTCTTTGTGTCTGGCTGGCGGAGAACCGCGGAGAGGTTCCCGTCTCCTCGGCAGACCCCCTCCCGGGCTGTCTTCCCCTGACCGCCCGGTGCCTTTGGGGACATGCGCTGCTCAGGTGGGCAAGGTGTGAGGGGCACGCGTCGCGGAACGGGCGCCCGGAGCCCGCGGCGGAGTCGGGCTGCGTGCGGGGCTGGGGTCGCGCTGTTGCCGCCCGCCCCTCGGTCTGAGCCGGAGTTCTGGCGCGGGGCGGCGGGTGGCACCGCTGGCGAGGGCGAGAGCGAAGGCGAGGAACGCCCACCACAGCCGGTGGGCGGCCGGCGGCGGCGCCCTCGCCTTGGGGGATGAGGCGGCTTTGGGATCGGTGGACTCGCGGTTCCCTCGCCGCCGCCTCGCCAGAGCCCCGCGCCTCTCGCTCCCCCGGGGCTGCGGGAGTCCGGGTGCCGACGCTCGCCCGCGCTGCCCCTCTGCTCCGCAACCCGTCTCCGGGAAAATATCGGAGGACGAAGAGGGCGGAGGGACGCGGCGGCCCGGGGTGCTCTCCGCCGGTCGGAGCCGTCCCGGGAAGTCCCCGCCGCCCTCGGAGTCCCGGGGCTCCGGAGACCCAGAGAGATCGCTGCCCAGAGAAGATGTCGCCAGCCCGCGCCAGCGCCCGGACCCGCCCTGCGCGCCCGCCCCCTGCCGGAGCCCGGGACCGCGCACCTGGACGGCCCGGCGGCGCGGCGGGAGCCCGGCTCGGCTCGGGCTCGCTCACCGCCCTTCTCCCCTCCTGGTTCTGGAGTTCCGTCTGGAGAACTTTGCCAGCTTCATACTTGTTTCTGTCCTTCTTCCATTAAAAATTGTTTCACAGCGAAATTCTTTCCATCCTGGGATGGCTGTTACAAATAAGGAAGGGAAGTCTTAGTTTGGATCCCACCTAGAAAAAACATTTCTGAGACTGAATTTCATCTGCATTTCCGGCGTTCATATAGGCTGGTTTTCTGGGGGCTGAACCCTTCTGAAGATCATTTAACTATCTAAATAAAAACATAATTTCTGTTCCTCTACTGGAGGAATAATGTCCCCCCCATTCAAAGTTGCAAAGACTATACGTCTTAAATAATTTGCAAACAGTAAAACACTTTTAAGTACAGTATAGTTGTTCTTGATGTCTTTTCTAGTAATCATGGCAGTTATCTGTGAAATGTATGTTTTAACGCTAATAACCAATTGAAAGGCAATTTGTACTCAGTTCAAATGAGAAGTTTAAACTCCAGTTAAGTTACTGTTATCAAGCTATTTCTTTTGTTGGCACGAACATAAACAATAGTTAGCACACTCAGGAGTGTAGATTTATATACTTCTTTATTATAATCTTAGACTGTGTTAAGGCCAGCTATGGGAGAGTAGTTGAGTTTTGGGGTATTAGAAAACAAGTGTTCGTTTTTGCAAAAGACCAAGTGGCATAATTTATTAAATGACATGAATCTCCGTGACAGTGACAGCTGATCTCACAGCCGTAGGTGCTCATCCTCCCTCCTGAAATTGCGGTCGGAAAGTTTAAGAAAGCTACTTAATTCACAATAGACCTAAGGCATCCATTTTGCCCAGCTCTGCACTTTTTCTCCGGTTCCTTGACAACATACATAGTTTTTAGCTCCTATTGAAGGGAATTAACTATGAAGTTACTTTACTGTCCTTGTTTCATTCTAAGGCGAACAGCTTTTCCTTTTCAAGTAGGTTTTAGGGATTATACTATAAGGAATTAGTTTATTTGCACTCATAATGTTGAAGGTCAAATTCTACTATATTCCTATGGATGTGTTACAGTTTTTGCATAATAAACGTGTAGCCTTCCTTCACCTCTCCTCCGACTGAGGCCAAAAGTTTTGAAGAAAATCAGAAATACATATTTTGATCCGTTTGGTCTTATTATAACAGCCAAGTGGAAGTGAATGATCTACATCTTAATTGATAAAAATTCTGACAGAGCTGGGTATGATGGCGCATCCTGGTAATTCCAGCACTTGGGAGGCAGAGGCAGGATCACATGTATGAGGCCAGCATGGGCTCCATGGCAAGATAAGACCTTGTCTCAAAAACAAAAAATCTGATTTACAGACTAAAGAGTGAGAAAGAATTTATGTATGAATCTACTACTAGAGAGAGTATGGACTTTATATTGGAAGCGCATTTGCTGAGCTGCATGGACTTTTCTGGAAAAGCGCACAGTAGGCACAGAAAATGTGGCATGGTGCTAAGAGTGATGGGAACTCATTGAATCGCATTTCTGCTAAGAACCCTGAAAGTCCAGCCCTGAAGAGTTGCAGTGAGCACTTCCGGTGCCAGAAAAGCAAATACAAGGAGCACTCTGCACTCAGTGGTAAGAGTAATGCCACGTGCCTCTGACAGCATGTTATTTCATCTGATTACTAGAGACTATACATATAAATTGTTGTAGCGGTGAAAATTATATAACATTTCAAGTAGAGAGTCTTGGACCCTCAGACATGTAAGTTTTTATGAAAATTTTAAAAAAGAAAACAATACTTTGCCATAAACAGACAAGATGCACCTTTTTCTCCACTTACCCCACATACACCAAGACACTTCCTTAACTTCCAAAAACTTCACTTAGCTCTTATTTCTGCTTCTGTACCAGCCCCGCATGCAATATCTGGCACAAGGCAGGTATTAAAAAATAAATATTTCCTAAACTAATAGACTTTGAAGAATTGACATGGCTCCCAAAAGTCTTCTAAGATCAGAATTACAATATTTAATAGTACTCATGCTCTTTGTCCTAAGTATCATGGCCATGGTCCCACATCTTCCAGGACAGAAATTTTTAGAATTGCTACATTATGAATATGTATGTTTCAATATAGCATTTATTCTGTTGATTTAGTTCCAAATTATACAGCAATGTTCACTTATTTTAGATACCCTAGAACATATTAAAATGTATGAGGCAAAAAATGGAAAATTACCTTTGAGCACATACAATCATGGTGAACACAGATTCTGGTAAAGCTGACCTCAGCTTGTGTCCCGGCACCTCCATTTAACAGTGATGTTGGTGTGTTGCTTGTGCTGGGCCTCAGTTTCCTCAGACATGGAACTGGATAAAGACATGCCTCCTGAGACGGCTTCATGCAGAAGTATAATGCAATCGGGGTAAAGTACTAAAGGTCGTGCTTAGTGTGTACTCATAATTATCGCAGTGCTTAAAGAAATGCTGTTGGAAACACAGAGTGCTTTACCTCCAGTTCAGTGTATACGTAAATGTACCAGTGTTTAAGGAATTAAGTCTGGCATGGTGGCTCTTACCGATAATCCCAGTGTGCTGGCAGGCTGAGGCAGGAGAATCCAAGTTCAATTCCCTATCCTGGACAGTTTAGCAATTTAGCAAGACCTGTATCAAAAAAATAAAAGAAAAGAAAAGCTTAAATACAAAAGAACTGTAGATGTAGCTCAGTGCTAAGTCCCTGGGCTGAGTGCCTACTCCCTTCTCCCTGCAAAAGAATGGGAAGCATCTTGCAGAATACTGTACTTACTTTTTTAAAAAGTAGTAGTACTCTGTTACTGCTTCTGTATTTTAATATTTTATTGACTACAAAAAAGTTCATCTTATGGATGTCTTAATTTATTTAGCCCTTCTTTTATTTGGAGGCGTTTATATTACTTCTAGTATTCCTGTCATAATGGATATACATCTTTTTTTAGACTTTTGTGTGCATATCTTTAATGCAATTTTTCCTTCAGGCTTGACATAGAGAACATCTGGTTCTCACCGACATAATGTCATCTCTTCAAAAAATCTTTGAGAGGTGAAACTAATAGTTTTCAAACTTTAATTCTTTTATTTATTGAGACAGATTACTTTTTTCATCCTTTTAGGCATTTTTTTTAGAAATGTGGCTTGTTAAGTCTTTTACCCATGGGTCTATTGGTATTCAAATGTGTATTTCTTATTTGATTGCTAATATTCCTCTCTCAAAAAGGAAAAGCAAACAAGAAAGGAAACAGATGCAAAGAGGGCATGTGGCAAAAGCTGCAGAAATTACCATGGCTAAAGCAGAAAGACTGCAGAGATTATTATGGCTGGAAACAGATCAGCTATGAAATCAGGGTGGCCATGGCAGCTGGGCTTCTGAGCTCACAGAGGCGCTTTCAAAAGCTCAGGGTCACTACATAGTATGTAAACACCTTACTATAAGAACTTTGTACATGAGGAATTCACAGGTTTTCATAGGTTGTTTCTATTCGTTGCCTGTGTTTTAGGAAATTTTGAAATTTTCCTGAGGTAAATGGGATTGAAAGGGGGAATATTTGCTGGGCCGGGCATGATGACACACGCGTATAATCTCAGCACTCCAGAGGCTGAGCCAGGAGAATTTCTGTGAGTTCAAGGCCAATCTGAACTGCATAATAAAACCCTATCTCAGAAAAACCAAAAACAAGAGAGAGAGAGAGGGAGGGAGGGAGGGAGGGAGAGAGAGAGAGAGAGGGAGAGAGAGAGAGAGAGAGAGAGAGAGAGGGAGAGAGAGAGAGAGAGAGAGAGAGAGAGGGAGAGAGAGAGGGGGAGAGAGGGAGGGAGGGAGGGAGGGAGAAGGGGAGAAGGAAGGAATGAAGAAAGAAAAGACAGCCGTAGATAGAGGTCCTGTGGGCAACTAGTTGAGATTTCACATCAAAATTAAATAAGTAAGGTAAATTATAATTTTATGTGAAGTTAGTATCATAGTGTGTCCAAAATTTTCAGCTGTAGGAACTTGATCGATCATCTGCATGATATTTGTATACATAATGTTAACAGTTTAGTGGTCTTATAAATTTCTGGCTTTGACTTTTTAAATTCTACGACTTTTGACAAATTTAGTTCAAAACCTTACCCAGCTTGGAAAATCTATGAAGTCCCTTAGATACTAAGCTGCCTAGTAAGTATAAAATTTTATAATCATTGGAGGCTCTAGTGTATTAAACACACTAAAGCCTCAGTGATACAGAAGCAATAAACAGAGTTTGTGGTGAGTGGACGTGCACTGTGGTGGAAAATAAAGTTTTATCTCAAGTCAATCTGGATTTGAATTTCTACCTTACTGTTTAGTAGGTGTAAGTCTTTTTCATAAAATTATGTAACTATTTCATATTTGGAATTATAGCACGAGTAATTAACATTTAAAATCTCTCTGCATTTCCTAAACTTTGTATATGAGATTTTTTTCTTTTGAATCCTTGTGTCAATAAATACAATTTTATTGTAGACAATGGGTGTGGCTCACAAAGTAAATATTTACTTATATTGAGCCATAGGCTTTTCATGGTACTGCTGATTGGCTGTTGAAATACACAGGTTATAACTCAAGAGCCCTGGCAGTACAATAAAACAGACGCAGCTCAGGGGAAAGGACATGAATGAAATGAGCAGGTAAGTTGATTTCATTTCTTCAGTTACCTCAGATCTTCTCTGAGCATTGTGAGTTAACTCCAGTGAAAACTCTTTTGTAAAAGTTGACAGCACTTTCCTATTTATATTCATTCTCAACAAAAGATAGGGGCCATTTTGGTGTATTAGAAAAGGTTATCTAGTCTATAGATTTTATGAGTCCATTTGAGCTCAAAGAAGACCACCTGCCCTATTTCCCTCAGCTCAGCTACTTTTTCAGTATTAAATGAACCACAATCAAAGTTTGCTATGTGATAAGCTAGATGGTAAGCTATGGTATTTAATTTAGATGATATGCGCAAGAAAACATGTGGAAAACGGCCTTGATAGAAAGAGATACAACCAGAGAATGTAATTTGGTAGAAAGACCCCACGTTTTTGATTCATATAGCCAGGACTTTAGGTTTAACATCTCTGAGCCTAATTATCATTATCTGTAAAACTAAAATGATAATGTATCTCCTTCCAAAGTGTTGAAGGATTAAATGAGATTGTGTCTATAAAAATACTTTCTATATTGGCAGTCACAACACAAGTATTAAATACTCTTAATAGAGTTAAATAAAATAAATCCAAGAAACATTGTATAGACAGTGTGCGTCCTTATTAATGCTGAAGTTGCTCAAGGTGTGTTTCCTGTCTTATTCTTTCTGGACTAGCTTGTTTAACCAACCAATCACATGAACGTGCATTCATTCATAGACATCATGAAGCATCCACTATGTGCGGAGCTCTGTGATACAGCTTTATAGGCAAAGATGAATTAAACATGACCTCTTTGCGTACAGAGTTCACATATAACCTGCTTCAACTTATTATTTTGCTTTTATTGAGCAACACTAGCCATTCTACACTTAAGAGTCATAATTAAATTCCATATGGGAACAATGAGCAAACCCTTCCTAACGGTTCAGCAATTTGTGTTACTTGATCTCAAAAGTTAGGAGCTTCTGCCCCTGCAGTGCAAGCAAACTGCTAAGCAGAGACCCACAGATAAGGAGGAAAGCAGGAAGTGGCCCTGCTGGTGGAAGATTTAACAAGCTCCACCACAACATCAAAACAACAAAGGGCTGGAGGCTTAAGCCTCTTTGTGAGGCTGCAAATAGAATCCCTGATCCTGCCTAATTAAAGAAAATATCCACTTGCATCTGTGCTGTTCCCTTTTCCCTTCTCACATCTGAACTAGCCTGAGAGATCTTGCGCTCCAATGTAAGGTATATTAAAATGTTGGTGTGTAGGGGTGTGTAAAGGGAGACAGAGCATGCTGTTCCCACTCTGCTTCAGGATGCATATTTCCCGTGAGGTAACAGTAATACAGTTTTTCTTTGAAACTATTCTAGTTCCATCTTTGACAGTAATCTTTTTCTAAAATAGTGCATTGACCAAAATCTCCAGAATATTCCTCTGAGAAAAAAAATATATTTTATTTCTCCAAAATCAATCATCTTCAACATTGATTTGTTGAGTACTAGCATGATTTATAAACCTGGCAGATACAGTTCATCTGATCTATGAAGACTTGATATCGTGTGCAAAATAAGGGCCAAGACTGCAATCCTACCTAGCTGTATGTTACGGGTATATAATCAGTTTCCTGTGTTTGGCAATGAACGGCTTTGACATGTGGAATAAATAAAGGTAAACTAAACCCTTATATCAGCCATTAAATTTGCCACGCTTATTGTTAAACCTTTGGGTTGTTAATAAATAACTGCATGTGCTAATTTGAGGTTTGAATCTGTTTTTCTAACTATACTAAGCATGACCAAGTGATAGTTTACCTATGATCTATGCGTTTATTATGATTATGATTTGCTGGAAAAAACAAAGGAAAAACAAGTGTTTTTATGTAATTACTAAGTAACAAAACAATACAATGACCTAGGATTGACTAAATCATGTATTGTGACTTGGAGCACTCGATACTCTTAATGTAAATTGGAATAATAAATACTCTAGTGTGATTTAGAATACTGACGTTTTCTCTACCTATTCTCCCACCCATTAATATTATTGTGGTTGTACTGTCTTTTGCAGGGGCAGGGTCTTGCTATGTAGTTGAGGGTGTCATTGAACCCACTCTGAGGCCCAGGCTGAGCTCTAACTCACTGCAATCAGATGCTTCTGCCTCAGCCTTCCTAGGGGTGGGACTATAGGTGTGTACCACAACACCCAGCTGTTGCAGTATTTTTTTTTTTTTTTTTTTTTTTTTTTTTGTCTTTTTGAGACAGGTTCTCACTATGCAGTTCAGGCTGGCCTTGAGCTTACTTTGTAGCCCAGGCTGATCTCGAACTCGCAACAATCCGCTTGCCTCAGCCTCGCGAGTGCTGGGATTGAGGTGTCTGCCACCACACCTGGCCTGTTGCTGTATTTCTAAATAATTAGTTGAGGGAAGAGTATAAAATTTTTTGTACCCCTGATACTTAACAGAAAGATTGAAGTTTGCTACCATTAATTTAAGAGATTTTACTTAAGCTTTTCTCTGAAACACAATCAAGAAAGCACATGTTGAAAGGATCAGGACAAAGAAAAGGAGATCTGCTTTTCATTCACTTCTGGTGATTGGAGGTCAGCTGACCTGACCGCTGTATCTATTCATGTTTATAAATGAATCGTGTTGGCAATTTTGACTGAAGCTGTTGGAGCCCGTTTTGCTCATAAGCAATAATCTCAGTTTTCACTGTTGAGACAGTTTTGACAAAATTATCCTTTGCAAATTCAGTGCCTAATGAGGAACCACCAATATTTATATAAGTGATAGATTTACTTGAGAAGTAATGCTTATGTATCACTTAACACTGAAAACCAAGCATTAGATAAATCCTTTTCAATTAGCATTGTCTCCAGAGTTTGATATTTTGGAAAGATGGTTTGTGCCTCAGCCTGTGCACTTAGGTGTTTCCCCTTTGCATTCATGAATGGGAAAGGAACGACTGACAAGACGCTGGTGTGACCAGGGCCCGGTGTTTAAGGGACGAAAGGTACCTGTTGAGAGAATACAGGAAGAAGGAGTAGTGAGACGAGAAACCGAGCACAGAGCAGGCAGGCTGTGCTCAGAAAACAAACCTGTCAGCTAAAAGCTTGTATCTTCAAGGAAAATAGCGTTCAATATAATATTATATAACTGCTGCATTATGTAACAGCTTCCAGTTTCGAGAATTCATGTGACCTAATTTTAAGAAGGTAATTTTTTCCCATTAATTCAGTAATTTCATTGACTAAACATCTGAGTAATGCAAGTAGGATTTTATGAGGTAAAATTCCATTAAATAAATGTTACTTCCAGGAAAGAAAAAAAAATGCAAAGCACTGTTTCACCTAAAGCATAGGTTTTATTAAATAGTTCAGAGTTCTTGTAAGTGATACCAAAATTCAATCTCACTGATAAAAATTTGTCCCAAATATTTCTTTTTAAGTGCAACAATTCCTATACCTGTCTTCAATAAAAATCAGATGGCAAGATCTCTATATATTATTCTAAAATAGCAATAATAGATAAATGCACACTGTCAGCTTTGTTTTATTGGGCAACAGGACAGTACAGTGACAGTGTCTGGAGTGTTTCTTAACATTTGGGGAAATGACTAGGGTGCTTGGAGAAGCGTATCTGCTCATTGCCACTGAGATTATTATAAGAGAGTGTGGGTTTGTAGCTCCGTAGGATCGCTGAAAGTGGTTTCAGTGAAGCTGCTGATTATTACCAAAATCAAATTTGCTCCTTGGTGTGCTGGTCTTTAACCATGTAGCCCCAGGAAAGTTCTAGTGTGGTTAGATTTCAGGGAGAAAAGGAGATTGTGTGCCTGAAAGTGAAGCTCAGAGAGTACATTTTAAAACGTTGAACAAGGGGCATGCAGAAATAACTGAAAAAGAGAGAGGCCTTTTGATATTTCGGTAAGTGTGGCCTGTGGTTCTGCATTCGATTTCCCGGGTTTCTTCAGGCAGGTCCAGCCCCCCTGCTCATCAGTTTCATCTCTTCCGCTTCCTGCTTCCTTGTTCTTCATTAATATGCTGTGTAATTGGTCTCTTACTCTGTACTGGGGAATAGTAAAATTAAATAAAAAGCTGAGTCTCGAGGAACCTAAAGATGAGTTGAAGAGACAGATATATGTTCTACTTTCTGCTACTCTTGTATTCTAGAAAAGCAATAAAACGCTGTAGGAATTCACGAATTTGAGATTAATGTTAGATAGCTGACCAGAATATGGCACAAGCTGCATAGAGATTATAGCATTTTTTTTTCAAATATGATAAGGAAAGAAAAACCTTCAGGCCCAAGGACAAAATAAATACATAGAAGCACAGAACTAGGCAAATTCAGAAAGTACTGTGTGTTTCTGTGTTCCAAAAGCGTATAACCTATGTAGGCAAGCCCAGGATCAGGCTGGAAAGGAGACATACACTGACACGTGTTACTATCAAAGTTAAAAGTTGAAATCTTCTTTGATAAGCACAGAATGCCATTCAAGCCATCTAAGGACAGATCGTAGGGTTAGAGCCAGGTTTGAGAACGAGCTGTTCCTGACATCTGTGTGGGGGAAGGTGAAGGGAGATAGGTACATGATTTCAGCTGTCCAGGTGAGAGAGGTGAGGCTTGAACTGGGCATCTGCAAAGGGTCCAACCTATGGGAAGATGACATTATTAGCAAACATAATTCAGAGCTTTAGAATTTGGTCAACAGGGAAATTAAAAAGACCTTCCAGGAGCCTTAAAAATAACCTGAAGGATTTGAGCCTGTATGTCTGAGTAACAAAAATGCCATTAAATTATGGAAAACCCAGAGTGGTGAAGAGGTTTAGGAGGAACTATATTAAGTTTGGCTTGGGAAATGATTTGATGTGTCCCAGATGCTTAATATGCTGTTAATTTAAAAGCCTCAGGAGTATTCAAGCATGATCATAGGCTACACGCATATACACAGTGTCCACTGAAATTGGTGGCCATTCTATTTTGCCTGCTCAAATCATAGCTGGAATGCAGTATAGATGATGAAATAAACTTATAAAAAAACAATTCTTGTCAGAAGGGATTGGAGAAATTTAACCTGGGATAGAGTGATTTCCCTGAAGAATAGGTGTGTTTCACCTTTTGGAGAAGAGCTATGGCTAGCAACGGGATGAACTACAGATTGTCTTGATGTATAATGGAAGGAAAGAACTACATGGCAGAATTGGAAAGAGAATACGTGCAGGGTTACTGGCCTGTAGTTGGCAGCCAATGGACTTCAGTTTTTATTGTGACTGTTAAGCTTAGAGTTAGAAGACATAACGGACACATTTTGCCATCCTCTTGGAAATACTTTCTCAACAGCCATGGCTGGCCGAGTAGGTGTGCTACCTTGAAGAGTGGTGGTTTGCTGTCCCTATAGAGCATGGTGGACAACTTGGCAGAAGTATCACAGCACTTTTAAGGACTGGCAGGAAGGTGAATAACGAGGCCTCATTCTAACTGCAGTGTTCCAGTGCTTTAGAAAATTTGGAATGAAGTTCCAAGAGAAAGGTGTAGGCTAAATATAATTGAGAGTCTTTTACTTAACAGGTGACAATAATAGAAAAAGGAAAAAAATGCCAAAGGAGAAAATGCAGAGTGGATGAGAGCTTGGAACAGAATCATACCCTGGTTCCAAAAGAGAGTCTTGAAGCATATCTGCATTGAATGGACATGTGAGAAGAACAAAAGAAAAAAGTTTAAAAAGTATGCAAATATTTGCATATGTATATGTGCGTATACATGTGTATATATACACATACATGTACAAGTATATGTGTATCCACACACATACACACATGCATGCATATATTATATATATAGTGGTACCTTGGTTCACGCGCTTAATACTTTCCATGATTCTGGTCCGAAACTGAACTGAGTGAGAACCAAATCAATTTTGCCCGGAAGGTCAGCATGGAACCTAACCATTAAATTTGAATAGTAATGTCCAGAATGGAAACAGCTGTTGAAAGAATATGAAGGTACCGTAGTATGCCATGGAATGCAGGAAGTGAAGAAGTTTTGATACCAGTTTTCTTCATACATATGTTAACCTTCCAGAAAGTATTGAAGAAGAGACAGTTTTAAGAAAAGAGATGAGCTGTGTCATGCCATGTGACAGAAATATTGAATAAGAACAGGACTGAGATGTTGCGTTGGATTTTGCAATGAGGAAGTCGCTCGTGATTGTCTAGAAAGCACTTGTGATTAATAATTTATTTATCATCTATTTCCAAGAGGTTTCTGGCAGCTTAAATAAAACCACTTTTATGCAGGGAAATGAAAATGAAAAAATAAAGATAAGAAGTCACAAAAAGAAATGAATGGGAGAAGAGGTGGACGTACCACAGAACCTGGATAAGATGATGATCATAATACCAGGGCTGCATTTTATTCCTGAGGCTCCCGGGCAACTCATTTTATAACTCGGTAGTTAATGAAAGAAAATGCTTTTTCAGAGAAATTTTTTCTTTGTTTCAAATTAGATAGAATCCAAGAAAAAAATAAACAAATTAGATAGAAAGTAGGTTATGGAATGGTGACATTTGACTTTGCGATCGACAGTGATTCTGCTAATGTTGTAGGCTTGCCTTGAATTGCTGTTTCTTTAAGCTCCTCAAGGTCAAGTGTGCAGCATTAAGATAAGGTCTTAAATGCCAGTAAGCTAGTGATAATCCATGTGGGCAGAGGCTACTTAAGCATCCAAATACTCCTGAGTCTGAGAAATGAGCTTATGATACAACATTAGAGTCATTTCAGAAATACAGTAGAGGGCACCCACAGCAACATTGCCAGTCCCTCTGCCCCAGAAGTGATTCCCTTGATCTTTATCATCATTTAAATTTCAGTTGAAATGTTGCAAACAGACATTTGCTGGACTCTCTGTTGAATGTGGACCCTTCATAATCCCTTACTATCTTTCTCTCTGTAACAATACTGTGATCTGGTTTCTTACAGTATTTACTGCTTTGTTAAATTATTGGATGATCAGTCTCCCTCCACTCACAAATTAGAATGTAAGCTAGTACAACATCAGATAGTAGAGAACACCCAATATGTTAAAGTAACAAAGTTTTGTGTATGGGAAAGAACTTAGCTTGGCATTGATGTGGGAACAAGATGAGATGGTAGTGTTGGAGATGGAATAAAGTCTCTCTAATAGGTTTGATAAAAAGAGGTTGATGGTTATGATAATGACACAGATTTGTGCTTGAAACTTTAAGAACGTTGCAGTTTAGGGGCAAAAACACATTCTGTTCACATTCGCTTGTTCATAAAGAGCAGGAATATTAACAAGAATGATAATGTCATGAATATTCATTGACCATATTTATAAAGGGGGGAACCTACCATAGGACATCTCCCTTACTGGAAAAGATGGTTTCATGTTACTCATTTAAAATGTAAAGATGGTCTTTCAAAACGTACTTAAAAGATAAATCAAGTTGTTGACATACTGATAGAAATTTCAAGTAGAGAGAAGCTCCTTAGATTTGAAGAGGAAGCTGGAATCAAGTGGAAGAAAGGTAAACCAGGTGGTGAACCAGACAACACTGTGAAGGTAGACCAGTTGTCTTAAAGAACTAGGAGAGGTTTCAAGTGTTGGAGACAAAATCGTAGACTGAGGTGGATGGTTAAACAAATGAAATTGCTTCTAACATTCATTAAATATATCAGAAGGAAGTGAGACACAAAATTATCCATCGAAAAGAGTCAGGAAATATACCATGAAGTGTTCTGGATCATGTTTTATTCCTGACAAGTTTTAAATGTCTATGTATCAAAATAAACACAAACAGTGAAGAAGGATATAAAGTACTTATACATGGGGTTTGTTAATTTGTTTCTTTTGTGTTATTTTGTTTTATTTTTGCTTACACCCGGTACTTGGAAGCAATTTTGATTACTTAGGCACCATGTTGGGCTTTGCCTCTAGGCTGCAGGGTGCAGGTTTGCAGTTTAGAGGTAGTGGAAATTCCCCAAGATTGTGGGCAGGCAAGAGATTTTAGAGTCATAGGACATAGTAAGTTCAAAAGGCACCTTGAAGTCATCTACGTCTACAAAATAATGGGCTCTTTTTTCCTCCTCTTATCTCTAATATTTTAACTCATAGCCAGAAGAAAGATGTTGTGAGACAGATACTACCAATTGGTCTTTTCTCATGGCTTTACTTGAGGCTTCAGAAATGATGAAAAGTGTTTTCAGCTTAGCAAAAAACACAGAAAACCCTCAGTCCAGTACTTCTTGTATGCTGAGTGAGTTTTGATAATCATATTAACTATAAGTTGAAAAAATACTTAATTTTTAAAGCAAACAAACAAGTAGACAAAGACTTTCCTCATTAGAATTCATGAGATTGTTCTGTAAGATGATGTCCATGCTGAGTATACCTTCGTGCAATGAGCAAAAGTAAATTATCATAGTTTCCTCTGGGAGAAATTGTACTCTTAAAAAATGGAAATGGTTTTTAAAAGAAAAAATACCCCATTAACTCATTGGGAAATACTCTTTTGAATGCAAATTTGAAAGTAAGGGAGATTTTCATATATATGCATTCTCTTATATGAAGGTAAAGTGACATTTCAGACTAGAGGATAAGCAGGACATTGGAGTTTAGATAACAATGAAAAAAATTGATGCATAACTGAAATTCTTTCAAACCATGAAGCAGAAAATAAATTCATCTTCTGTAATGTTTTGCTTGTTTCTAGTGTTTTGCTGCCTCTAGCTTTTATAGAAATAGCTTGGGAATGAGGAGTAAGTGATTTTGAAAAATAAGTTGCAAGTAAAATAAAAATGATTCATGCTGAATTTTTGTGTATGGTTCATCTACTGACTTTTCTCTTTTAACAAATGCTATGTACTAAGCACTGTTCTGGAAGCTTCTGATTTATTACAGACTAAAACAGCAACAGGTTTGTTCCAGGTAGTTGGTTCGGGGCTTGATTTTGGAGTATATTTTGTGCATAGCATTTTGGAGTCCAGTGGAAAGCCTTCATGGTGACATGTGAGGGTGTGTGTGTGTGTGTGGTGTGGGTGCACACATGTTTATATTATGTATCTTTTTCTTTCACTTTTATCTCAGGTACAAATAAAGGAGGATTAATGAAGGTGTACCAAATACATGCTGGCTGTGTCATACTGGAATTTAATTGTAATGATTTAAAAATTGGCATAACTTGGTGTCCCTCTATTTCAAGGCAGAATACTGTACTACTACAAAAAATATTCACTGAGTTTAGAAAATATTGGAACGAGCTGTCATTTTCATTTCTTTTTCATTCAAGAAAATACGTACCTGATAGCTTCCAAAGTTCCAGGCACAAGGGGAAGAAGTAAGCTCATTTTCTTCTGGCTAGAAATCCGACTTCCCTCCAGAAACTCCCCAGGAAGGAGCCGCTGTGTTACCCTCATCCCGTGGATGTTCCTCGCACTTGCCTGCCAAACCTGTTTACAAGTGTTCTAGCCTTAGAGATACATTTTGAGAACCGCAGCATAATTAACTAAAGTAGAAATTCTGACGTACTGTAGTCAGAAAATTAAAATCATATTTAACAGAGGTTGAAAAAAGGAATATGTTTCTGAACTGCCTATCTAGGCATTAAAACAGGGATTTAATTTTATTTCATCTGAAAAAAATTACGTATGGACGCTGTATTATGTTCAGATCCAGAGTAGGATGAATGCCTGGAGAGGCGGGGAGGCAGCTTAAAATAAGAAGGAGGAACATAGGATTGTCTTCTGTGAAGAGGAGGATGGGTGCTTTGCAGATTTCCCTGTAACTGATACGTTCTCTGCGTTTCCTATTATATTTTAGGAGTAGGATTTACTGAAAGATTCATTTGCAGCAATGAGCCCTGCTTTTACCAGTGATTATGATTTCTTTCTCTTTCTCCTCTTCCTTCTCCTCTGCTTCTTCCTTTTCCTTTTCTTCTGTTTTTAGTTATTGCTGTGGCTCAGGATGACTGTACAGACCAATGGGACGTGTCTGCTTTCAGGGGCGGCACTGAAGCAAAAAATGATGAATTATCAAGAGATTCTAGGGATTTGATTGTTGCCAAAGGGAAATGAAGGAAAGCAATCTGAATGTGCTCCAGGAAACTATGTAACAGTAGCTAATAGTCCAGTTGGTATTTTATTTGTTTTGCAATGAAAGACTTGGAGAAGCATTGCAAATACTCTGCTACCACTTGTGATCATTTAAGGCTAAAGAGAGCAAGTGACATTTTTATAAGCAAGACTTTTAAATATTGATTTTTCAAAGAGTGCTGTGTTATCTGAATAGAAATGAAATTTGACTATCAGGACACATCCTATAATAGAATATGACATCAAGTTTATTTGCTACATGAAATTACCTTTTAAAACAGCATGAAATACTTAAAATTTATTTCATGTAACTCTTAAGAACAGTTGAAGTCTTCGGGATGAAATAAAAATAAATTTAGATAACAGCTTTTAATCGTGTGTTAAACTTGCTTTTGATACTCTAGATGTAACTGGACTGTTTGATGCTTGGAAAAAACATGGCACCCTTCATTGTCAGTACAGAACTACTAAAATGCTTGTTACGTTCATAGATAAGGTCAAGAGAACTGAATTCTAACTATCACTATGGCTCTGTTCGGGGGTCTTAGGAGTACCAACGTGAGTACAATCAAGGAAATGATCATTTTCAGTAGTCATCTGTGATTGCCAGTTAACCACAGACCTGGATAAGTTACAGAATAGTAACTTTTTCTCTCCGTGAAAGGAAATTTGCAGATACAGCCTCTATATCATTCCTTGCCCAACCTCTTCATCCCTTTTCTTTTACCCTCTCTTACTCATGAAAATAAGTATGCTTACCCCCCAGAAAATGGGCTCTCACTGGTCACTTCGGCATAACTTTGCTAATACTGTTTCCAGCTTGAAAGGATGTCCCTGTCATCCTTCACTCATGTGAATCCTCATTATCTTCTAAAGTCTAAGCTAAAGTTTTGCGAATTTACAAACCCTGTCTGGCCACTTCATAGCTACTTTTCCCTTCCAGCATCAGAATGATGACATTTACTTCCTCTCTTCTTCATGAGGAAAACTTTTTCCTTCCTCCGTTGTTTCCCAAAGGGTGAGATTTGCATAGTTACTCACGCTGCAACACCAGTGGTGACCTTCGCCCTTCGCATTCACACCCTGGTCCTCAGTGTTCCGTGCCGGACCCGGACTCAATCCGTGTGACACTTAATCCTGACGTGCCTACTTCGCTGGCCTGAGAAACATTTAGCAGATGAGTGGGGCACCCTCAGCGCGCCTGGGGGCCCTGGAGGGAGGGCCCGGGCACTCTCTGTGGCCCCTTACAGACCCCTCTACCCTACCTGCTCTCCTACAGCCCGCTCAGAGTCCCCAGACCGTAAGCTGAATCATACTCTTATCATGCAAGTTGTGAGCATTGCATATTGTGTCCAGGAATGGGGAAGTTAATACAGTCTATCTCCTGAGGGCTGCTTTCTTCTTTTATATTTCTCCATTTCTGCTCTCTTAGTTTGTGGTCATTGTCTCACCTGGCGTTGGTTCATCCCTGGGCTTGTCACTTGTCTTGTCTTCCTCGTGGGTGCGGATGATCAGACATCTAACGCCAGTGTCTGGCTTCACTGTAGAAGGATGGCTGTTTCCTCCTAGGCCTCATGATAGATCCAGATGTTTTGCACCACCCTTCCTCGGATATTCCCTGCCTGTTTGTAGTGGCCACCACTTGGGTACTTTATTCTCCAGCTACCCTGAATGAGTGAATGAATCTTTAAAAAAGAAGCTGTACTATTTAGAACTCCTTGCTTTTGCCTGTGCTGTTATCTAGACAGAATGTTTGATCTGCCTTTATGCACGTGGAAAGCCTCACTTTACAGGTTGCAGTCAGATCTAACCCCAAACATTTTCAGTACAACTGACTGAGGTTAACCCTTGCATAATCACAATGCTGTTTTCCCTCTTCCACAAAAGAACATTTGTGATTTCACAATTCAGCTGTACCCTTGCTGAGGGTGCGGACTAAGTCTTGATGAGAGTGGAGGGAGCTGTTCTTAAAGTGACCATCGTTTTATTAGCTCTCCATGGAGCTGTAAACTTTCTTGTTATTACCTAGAGTAGGCCATTCAATAGCAAGAAAGAAAAAGTAACATCTGTTTGTAAGGTAGCCCAAGGTCAGATTGAGCTGATTGAGTAGGCATATTTGGGATCCTAGGACAGAAGAAGTGTTGCAGACCAGATTCCAGACTACCCGAGGCTGCTAAGCTTCAGGTTCCTTTGCTCTGAGGAAATCCCAAAGTCTTTACATGGATCAGAACCGATCACCTTTTACTACTCTTTCGTTCTCTGCTCTTGATGCATAGCATCTTCTCTGTTAATGGAGTCAACCGGAAATCCCCAACTCAGCAGTTTTCTTCCTTCTGCATGGAATATGCTTTCCATAAATATTCATGTCACTTCTATATCTTCTTTTTTGTTGCTCAAATGTTACCTTTCCAGGAATCTATTTCTTGACCAATATTTAAAATTTGCTAATCTGATAATCTTCTCCTGAAACACACACACACACACACACACACACACACACACACCATGTTTCTCTCCATAGCACTTAGAAGTTGATGGTTTTTAAATTTCTTTTATTCATTACTGTATCCCAGGTACTAGAACAGAGCCTAGTTCACCATGGTCATTCAGTAACTATTTGTTGACTTAATCATTGAATCCTTCTGACACGTGCACCAGCTTTTCTTATACATCCAGTTGATATCTTTCTCTTTGTATTATCCTTATCTTCATGATCCAGTTTCAGATCTACTAGTTGGTTAATGTCTGACCTTAGTTAAGACATGCTCTGGATTAAGAGTCATTTATCATTGTTTCATTCCTGGCTCTGTCAGTTTCTAATTATGTGACTTTGAGTGAGTCATTCACTCTTTCTGAGCCCCATTTTTCCATGTGTAAAACTGGGCTGATGATACCTAGTGAATTACATGTAAGGAGCAGGACAAACGTGTCAACAATCATAACATTCCATGAGCATGTTGGTGGGTAATTTCATCTGTTACCCATGTGGGCAATTGAAGAGGCAATGTGGCCTAATGACAAGTTGAACATAAGGTTCAAACAGACATGGATTTGAGTTCTACCCTTTTTTAGCTGTATGACTCTGAAAATCTTAATTTGGCTCCTTTTCTGTAACTGAGGAAGACATTTTATCTCAGCAGTTATTGAAATATCAAATGAGGTATTACCATGCTACAACAATCCTAAGATGCACATTTTTTTCACATTATAACATTGCCAAAATGAGTATGCACTTTACAATCAGTGATATCTTTGGTTCAATGATAGGTGGTGTCTACTTCAAAACTTATATGCAAAACAGAATGGTAGTTATAGTTCAGATGCTCTCAGGTTGCTTTGACAATTTAAGGGTATTTGCATCTCTTCCCTTACCGGGAAAAGGTGGCTTCTAATGAATAAAGTTGTGAAATTTGTCTTAAAATGTTCAGTGACTATCATTTTGTGGGTCTTTAAAATGATTCTGATTTTACCCTAAGACAGTAAATAATAAAGTTTCACATCCTGAATGGAAAAACAACTTGCTCCATTTATTTCCTGTTAATGAGAAGGCGCTTCTTTGAGGGGGGGTCCCCGCACCTGTATACTCCTTCAATTCGGTTTATAGTGCTGTTGCCTTTGGTTTGGTCGTGGAGGACAAGAATAGATGAATATCCTGGCAACCTCAGCAACTGCACTTCAGCATAATGCTGTTGCTAGGAGAAAAGGCAGGCACAGCACGTGAGGGGATGTGTGGCTCTGCTGTCCTGGAGGTGACAGCAGGTTGTGGCAGAAGCCAAGAGCTCAGAACAGCATTCTCCACCCTCCCTTTGCTAACAGGCATGGAAGTATAACCACCCTCTGATGCACTGGGTCAAATGATGGCAATGTTTTATGGCCTGCTTTGAATAAATCACAAAACTGAAGGGGAAAAGTTATTACTAAGATGTCATTGTAAATATACAAGGCATCTCCACCCATTATTCTTAAACACTATTCTATTAAACTGAAACTACTAACAATCTAGCAGTCGGTCATTATTCAGAGGTTATATTCTCCCGTACATCCTGTGTTTTGTAGTCATCTCTCTCTGGTTTTTGGTAAACAACATTGGAAAAGAATAACTGAAGAATGTTATATGAGTTATGGTAAGAAATTCTACACCCATTAGCTTTAGTCTTTGTTCAGTGAACTATAAAAATTCAGAGATGGATGTGTTATACCTCCATGATGATTTTAGATAGTAATTCATTGTACAATTTATTTTATGCATTCAGCAATGTAGCTGAGTCTTCCTTCTGCCAGCCACAGAGTATCAGGCCAGCGATTAAAAATAAATATTTGAAGACAGAATGCATAAAACAAGGCACATACACAATGGAAACGGAATGTCTGATGTTTGCATTGTACTTTATTTGAAGAGGAAACCAAAATGCTTTGGGCTTAGCCCTTATTAGCATTTGAAAGAAAGTAATATTCCAGAAAAAAAATTTTAGGATCCATCCACAGAGGCCAGCTGTCAGCTGACAACTGTGATCAGATTCCTTTCGGAGCATAGAGGTGCCTAGGGGAGCACTGGGGGGCCACCTCCATCTGTGACATTGTCGCTGTGGCCGACACTGGAGTAAGATAGACTGCAGTAGACCAGTGAGCTGTCTCTGGCTAATTTTAAGGAACTCGGCTTTCTCTCCTCCATTTGTTTTTGTTATGTGGTTAATGGGTTCTGACCGAGGCTGTGACTCAGGTATTTATCGCTTTCATTCTGAATCTGCATTCCTGTCCAAGGGACATGTGATTCTGGTCTTCTAGTTACCAAATCCATAAAATACCCTCATTTTTCTTTTCTCTGAAGTTGATTAATTTACATACAAGAAACATTTCTATTCACATGTCTGTACCACCTGATTCTTTTATCTCTTTGATCTGAGCATTAAAAATGAGAACATTAGTTTCCCTTTGGACATACTACCCACAACAGAAATAGGGCATGGAGTGATGTAGATAAGAATCGGTAAGACATACTAAGTAAATACCATAGGTTTACATAACAAAATGTTCCAGTACAGGTGATTATTCTTTCATCACCCACATTATATCAGCAGTGTGACAACCCTAGAACAAGCCTCTCCATGTGTTTACATGCATTTGTGTACATACACAACATTCTTTTGGTAATTTTATTCAACTTGTATTTTGGCCCTGGCAGGTTGTTTTCCAGGTCCTCCTATTTGTCTCCCAATATACCTTCCCTGGGAATCATCTGGTGCCAGTTATTAGGACTTACGGAAAGAGTTAAGTGAAGGGGCTTATCACTCCCTGAACAAGACTGTGAAAGTGCAGAATGTCCTCAGAGAACAAAGGTGACAGCTACATGGACGGCATGAGTACCAGATGATAAGTTTGATGTCTTGCTGTCAGGTACCGCTGCATAACCACAGGCGAACACCACTGGCACCCTACAGTGCTAGCTGCTAAAGGCAGCCCTACTGGTCCTCCCATTTCATTTTATGAAGGAATTTTGTATACTGAAATGACAGCTTCCATTACTTTTAGAATAGTAACATAGGACAGGTCACCAGCACAATATACAGAATGGGCATGTACTTGCAAGTATGTTGTAATGTGTTCCAAACTTAAGTCCATTGCTTAGAATATAGGCAAACTACTTATAATTTTTCAAACTGACATTTCATTTTTAGAGAAAATATATGCTTGACAGAATTACAAGAAAAAAATTGGGTAAAAATTAAACTGTAGTAAATAAGACCCTGTGTATGTTGTCTGAATTGTTACTTCCTTGGCTTTTCTTAGGTGAATTATAATTCTGTTTGTTTTTGTCTTTTTGAGACAGGGTCTCACTTTGCAGTTCAGGCTGGCCTTGAGCTCACTTTGTAGCCCAGGCTGGTCTCAAACTGGTTGCAGTGAACCTCCTGCCTCCTCCTGAGTGCTGGAATTACAGGTGGGCACCACCATGCACAGCATCATGAATTATATTTGTAGTTCTAATATGTTAGTGTAGCAGAATTATGATATGAAGAATTACATAAGTATATAAACATATCTAGAGAACTAAGTTTCTAAAAGAACAGGCAAACTAATAGGCAAGTTTATTATTGCCTCTAACACAGAAATAATGTTGACTGAAAATGTATGCACATAAAAGGAGTTTTGTTTTTCCACTGTGAATTGGTTCAAATGACTTTCATATCAATTTTTGATCTTCTGCAACTTCTGTTCGGGTAACAGAGTTTTTAGGTGTTATAGTCAGGGTTTGCAAGAGTGTAGATTTAATATAGGACACGTAATTTATAGAATTATTTATTTATTTATTTATTTATTTATATAGAATTATTTATTATAGTCATCCAAAAAAAGTCAAATGCAAACGAGTGCAAGAAATCTATCTACAAACTAGAGACCAGAGGAATACAGTCAAGGCCCTAGATCCCACATGTTGTAGTCGAGTTTGAAAGGAAAACAATACAGGACACATAATTATAAGAGTATTTGTTATAGTCACCCAAAGTGTTTAGTACAAAAGAGTGCAGGAAATCTGTCCACCCAGTAAATACCAAAAGATTCCAGCTGATGGCCTGAGTCCAGTGGCAGTATCCTGCACAAGTCCAGCTAAAGACCTAGAGCCCATAACAGTGCCCCACCCCATGAGTCCAACTGGAGGCCTAGAGCCTACAACAATGTCTCATGCAGGTCTGTTTCACAGATCTGCACTGGGAAGGCCCAAAGGTCAGTGGTGGAAGGTGGAAAGTCTGTGCCTGTGGGTTGAAGGATCTGTGCAAGCAAGTAGAGGGACCTGCACTGGAGCCAGTCAATGCAAAGACCAAAATGCTCCTGAAAAGTACCACAGGCATCCTCAGCAATAAGGTTGCAAGCTCCTCTGATAATGAGAACAGCTGAGTCTTTATCAGGATGGCCAATGTGACAAACTTCTTCAGGACATTGAACACTACATCATCTTCCCCTCTGGAGCCAGGAAGCGATTCTCAAAGTAAGGACCAGAGCTTTCCCAAAGTAAACTATAGCCATTCTCAGCAACATCAAGTTCCCGAGCTCCTCTGATGATGAAAACAGCCAAGTTCACCAGAAAAGCCAGCATCACAAGCTTCTCAAAGAGAACCAACAATTCCGCAACAGCTTCACTTCTTCATCTCCTCTCATTCTTTTTACTTTGTTAGCAACAGACCTCAGGTGGGCCTCCCATACCAAGCACCATGCTGGCTCAGTTCAGCTGACTATTACAAGTTGACCACCCGTTGTCAATCCGACACACCACAGCGGTGTTCTGCACGAGTCCAGTTGGAGGACTAGAGCCCAAAGCAGTGTCCCACGCTAATCCCTATCTAAGATCTGCACTGGTAAAGCCAAATGGCCAGTGGTGGAAGATACTAAGTCTCCACTGGCAGGGCGAAGGATGTGTGCCAGAAGGCTGAGGGATCTGCATTGGAGCCGGAAGTGATGCTCAAGGCAAAGACTAGAGCTCCCCCAAAGAGAACAGCCGTCCTCCGTGACAGCAAGGACCTAAGCTCTCTGATGATGGAAACAGCCAAGATCGTGTAAGTAAAACAAGCTTAGGCAAGCTTCTCTAGGAAAATCCCACACCATACCATCTTCCCCTCCCATTCTCCTTTTATGCTTTTGGCAGTAATCCTCAGGTGGATCTTCCATGTCCAGAACCACACTGACTCAGTCCAGCTGGGCACTCACACTTAAATTGACCATTAGTGCATCACAGTAGGCAAATGATCAACTAGATAAATTAAGATTTATGTGTAAAAGCCGGCTTACTTTGGTGGAGAAAATTCTTGTCAAATTGAGAATATATTAATTTACCTTTATGCTTTGTGAAGAATATCCTGAATATAGGCTTTGTCTTGGTTACTTTTTTCATCAATGAGGCAAAATATCTGAGACCCAAAGTTAAAAGAAGAAAGGCTTATTTTGGCTCACAGTTTGTGGACGTTTCAGTCTGTAATTGGCTGGCTCCAAGGTAGGCTGGTATAGCAGAGAGCCATTACAGAGGAGAAATGGTTCATGGCAGGCAGAAGGTAGCAAAACAAGCAACAGGCCTTAGCAACATCTTCTGGCCTTTTTATACACTATCTAGGCTATCGGGATTAGGGCAAAACCAAACCAATCAGTGGACTGATACAGTATTCACATACCCTTAATTCCAGCATCACATACTCCAGATTCAGCCACCTTTGAAAAAGCCACACCTATGACCACATGCTTGGGGGGGGCAATCTAGTTACAAACCATAATAGCCTTTGATGTGAGAACATGTAGCATCTTAAAAATACCATTATAGAAACTGTCGTTTGAATCTAGAGCTCAATAAAGAGCTCTAGATTTAATCAGCAGTTGCCAGTGAAGGAGGCCCCTAATATTTGTGGGGCTGAATGCCAGGTGCTGTGATGAGTGCATTCACACCTACTTTCTCATTGAACCCTCACATGCTGTAGGAGCATCATCCTTTTGTAGAAACATAATGACCCAGATAAGGAAGTGAAGTGCAGGAATTTAGGTAATGTGCTTACAGTTGTCATTGAACTAATGAGTGACACGTAAGACTTTTCGTTACAAACGCTGACCCTTTATTTTACTCAGACTCTTACTTCTTGTGCCTTTTCCTTCACAAAACTCCATATCAAACACAAAGCCATGTAGATTCTAGCAACCAGGAAATTTGAAATGGGCAAAATACACGCTCCCCTAAATTATAGCTCTGCTCTCTCCTCTCCCCTCTCCCCTCCTCCCTTCCCCTCCTCCTCTGCATCTCTTTTTATGAACAAATTTTAGAAGAGAGTTTGTCTCAGTTATTTAATAATAGCAGAGTGGAAAAATAATTTAAACTGAGTCAAGGTTATATTGATTTGAACTTCGTTCTCCCCCCAAGAGGTATTTAAAATTTAGCTCATATCTTTTTTACTAAGTCTTTATATAAACATTATTTAAAACTCTTGAACGTATCTAAATGTAAATTAAGTACTGTAATAAATATTTAAAACCGAGAGAAACTGTCACTTTTCTCTAAATTGTCTCTTTGGTAGAGGAAAAAAGAAAGACAAAGTTCCCATCTTCATTTTAAAGAGTGTGGCGGGGTGTGCAAGCTATTCTTCCAATGGTTATGTGTGCGTATATCTCGTTGGTGTGTCCACTTTAGTTTTCCATATATAATCATATGCTTTGTCACCCAGGGCAGTTTCATTTTAGAAAGTAAAAAGAGACACCAGAAGTCTCTAAGTTGGGCCACGAGATGTGAATATGAATAATTCTAAGCAAATTAGAATAAGTGATCACTTGACATTGACCCTAAGAATCTGGTGTTTCTGACCCTCCTTCCCTTTTGACTCCATCACTGCTTCTCCAATGATTGTTACTCAACTACTGAGTGTCATTCTGGCTAATTTCCTGATTTATCAAGTGAATTTAAGATTCAAGTTCAACCTTTTAAGGTCTTGGAATGATGGTATTTTTATTGGAAGATATTTTATTAAAAATCTGATTGCAGACTTCCTTTATCTGACAGGCAACTCCACACTTTGACTTTCCCATATATTTACCCTTTTAAGACAAGAGTTGTCACCTGATTATCTGCCAAGATTCAGTCCTGTCCCCGTAAACCCTTGATGATTCCTCTTCAGTGCCTACATCTTAACTTCTTAACTTGTTGCAGAAAGCAAAGAGAGTCAGGACTTCCCAGAGAAGATGATCATCCCATTGGGGCGATGAGACCACCAAAGTCACTGCCTGGAAGCCAGACGAATATCTAAGGAGAAGAGCAAAGAGTCAACCAACAGTAGATATTTTATAACATTAGATTTCAGGAATGGACTGTGTTAAAAATTTGGAATGAATTTAAAAAAAAAAATAAAAAGCCTGAAGTGCAGATGTCCTTATTAAAGATGTTAACTGGTCCATACAGCGGGTTTTATTTTCTTTCCCTTTACCTGTGTCTGTACAGGAAACCTGTCCTCTAAGGACATCTCCTCACCCTCACTACAACCCCTGGGAAGCTCTGTATCTCCTTGCTTTAGTCAGACCGCCCACTTCTCCCTCATTCCTGACCTGCCCTCCAGCACCAGCGACATTCACTGTGGAGTCAGCCACTTTCTTGAACTGAGAAACCATGAGGTCACTGAGCCCTTGAAATGGATGGCTTTTCACCTTCCTCTTACCTGGCTGAGGAGTAGAGCAGGTAATCTTTTCCTGTTAATGCTCCTCAGGCCAGTCTTTCTCCTCCCTGAAAATGTGAATCTCCTATGTACTGCTCATTGCTGCTGTCTTCTCGTTTCCATGTCACTTTCTGTCGTTTTTTACCTCTGTGCTGTGGTGTTGCATCTCTCCTCCCATTCCTAACATAAGAAATCCCTCTTAGAGTTCTTCTGCCTCTCCTAAGTGATGTCTTGTGCTGTGCTCTGTGAGACATCCATTCCTGTGCTGCATTTCCTTGGACTGAAGTGTGACACCTCCAGCATCTTAATACTCACCTAATGCATTGGTCTCAATGTGCCATCCGCATCCTGCTCCGAGACTTCAAAAGTCCTTTGTCCATACAGGAACCTAAAAACCATTAATTCACCATCTTTCAATCCCTGGATGTCCTCTAATTTTTCTGTGTTGAAGTTTTTCTAGTATTTATCTCTAGATTATTACTGTCTAATAAACTGTACTAGGTATATAATAGTTGGTCAGTAAATACTTTTTTGTTTTTTTATTTTTTAAAAGTATAAAAAACAGAAAAACAACAACAACAACAAAGGAAAACGTTAACAAAGAGACACGAAGCAGCACAAGTGTACTACAATCAAAATTGAATTGTGGACACACCAACAGGGAATCACCAATGGTTGCTACACCACACTTTGATAACTTCAAAATGCATGTTTTTGAAATCACATACAGGCATACAATCTTGATCAAACAATCATCAACTGTTCTTGCCATAAAGTGACACAGGTCAACAGTGGCACCAGATTAGCCATCCTGCATATACACACATAGATACATATCTCTCCCTTTCTTCCCTTTCCTCCTCACCTCATCCCACCTGCTCCTTACCTTTGAGCAGATTCCCTTCACACCCCCCAATCCACATTCCCATCTTCAGATTCCTACTCCAGTGATACAATACACTGCCTGCACATGAACCTCTGATTTATTTCACTTATGAGTATGGTGTCCAATTGTGTTGGTCAGTAAATATTGATTAAAGAAGACAGAATGTTTGGAATGAATGTTTAAACTCATAGGTCATTCTTCTTGGTCTTGCCCGTCAGAAATATTTGGTCCTCTATGTAATTGTGATATATATTTTCTCAGAAACCACAAATAACAGCTACCCAGTCCCCTGCTTTTTGCATAGTTTGTTAAAGAACAAATTGAAGTACCTGTTAAGCTGTTACACTCAATTTTTAGAGCAAGCCAGTGAGGTAACTTAAAACAGCCACAAAACAAACAGGTTCTAGATGGTTTACCCATTACATGTGCTATATTTAGAGAAAGATGTTCTGGTATAAAGAAGACGCAATCTCCACTTTTGGCCATGTTTTTCTGATAAAATCTCATCTTTCTGAAATAATTTTAAAAATTAATTTATCTGAAGCAAACATGTAAGTTAGAGGTGCTAAGTTTTCCATAAATCTGATGTGAAGACATGAAGGCAAGTTCTGTGAGCGTGTTGGTCATCAAACTTGATGTATCAAATATTTGTCATGAAAAATGTACCCTATAGAAAACCGTAAGTTTTAGAAACTAACATAGGCTACTGTTTTTATGTCAGTGGTCACATAGATGCAGTAATCTGTGAGCTATAAGGAACCTGAAATCAACATCTATTTTATCTACCTTCTGTTACAGAAGAGGAAGAGGAAACCCAGAGTAAAGGGCTGATTTAATGTGATAAGGAAATGAAGCCACGTTGACACTCAGAGCCTCCAATCTGCAGGGGCTAATGCTTATTGAGTGTTTAAGTAGGGAGCAATACTGCCATGCATTTTACATGCATCACAGAATCTTCACAATAAGGGAGGAAGGTAGCTCTGATTATCATCCCCGTATTTTTTTCCTGAATGAAGAAACAGCCCAGAAAGGTCAAAAAACATTTCCTATTACACAGCAAATATTCATATAGATTCAATCAAGTGCCTTACCTTATGGGAAGTTATGTATCCCTTCCATGACTCAGCAAAGATGAATAATATACAGAATTAGATCTTTTTTTTTCATGATCTGCCACTAAAATTGGGTAAATGGCATTCTGATAACCAATTTGAGATATTTTCTCTTCCAATTCTTATTTCAGAGAAATCCTTGGAGTAGTTTTAGAAATTCAATAATACACTTTTGTAGAGTAGTGTTCATAATATTGAAAAGCCAGCTGTGCCACAGATTCAGTTATTAAGTGGGTTGATATCCCCAGTGTAAACATACCTGGTATTTAATTTCAAAATTTTTTAATTGCAGTGTTTTTTTTTCAGAACTCAAAGAATTTAAAATTGGAAACATAACAATACCACATCCTGCTTTATTTCTGTGTATTCTTTTTTGTTCCTTATGTCTTTCTTCTTGCAAAATGTCTGTTACATGGTGACTAAGATATACTAATGTAATGGACTGTCCTGAATATCAAAGAACAATTCATTATGAAACATTGTGGTTTTCCCTCTGTTACTCAGGGACTCTCAATCACTTGCTGAGAATGAAAGCAAACTGAATTTCATAAATATCGTCTGCCCACAGAGTATAAGGCATTTAAATTTCTGTTTTTTCCCAATTAACTTTAATTTTTTTTTCACTTTTATTTTAAAAGTAAAAGAACAAAAACATATTAACAAACAGACACAAAGTAGCATAAGAATAGTACAATCAAAACTCAGTTACAGACAAGGTGACGGGGAATCAACAATGGTTGTTACATTACATATTGATAACTTTGAAGTGTATACTCAGGAAAACAGATACAGACATGCAAAATTGATTAAACAAATAATCATCAACTATTCCTTACAATTAAGTGACCAAATTCCATAGTACAACTATGTTAGATATGCTGCATATACATATATACTTAAATACAGAGATAATTATCCCTTTTTCTTTTTTATATAATTTTTCTTTTTAAAGTGTGAAAGAAATAGAACTATATCAACAACAACAAAAACAACAAACAAAAGCAGAAAGCATTAACGAAGAGACACAAAGTAGCACAATAACAGTATAATCAGAATTGAATTATAGACAAAGCAACAGGAAACCAACAATAGTTGTTCCATTGCATATTGATAACTTCAAAGTGTATGCTCAGGAAAACACACAGACATACCAGATTGATCAAACAACCAGTCATGAACTACTCCTTACCATCTAGTGACATAAGACAATAGTAGAACCATGTTAGCCATCCTGCACATATGTATATACGTACAAATATACATACATTTTTGCCTCTTTCTTTTCTCCTTTCCCTCATCCCATCTGTTCTTTACTTTTGGCCAGATTTCCTTCATGTCTCTTAGTTTATATTCCCACCCTCAGATTCTTACACCAGTGACACAATATGGTGCTTGCACATGTACCTCTGATTTATTTCACTTATGAGTATGGTGTCTAATTATGACCATTTGCCTACAAAGGCCGCAAATCTGTCCCTCTTTATAGCTGAGTAATATTCCATTATATAAAAATACCACAGTTTTTTAATCCAGTCTTCTGTGGATGGACATTTAGGTTGCTTCCACAATCTAGCTATTACAAATCGCACTGCTATAAACATGAGTGCACATATATATGAGTGATATGATGTTTTCAGATCTTCTGGGAAGATACCCAGAAGGGGAATAGCTGGTTTGAATGGAACCTCTAGACCTAGTTTGCTGAGAAATCTCCAAACTGCTCTCCACAGTGGTTGCACCAGTCTGCATTCCCACCAGCAGTGTAGTAGAGTCCCTATTTCTCTACAGCCTCGCCAGCATTTGTTATTGGATGACTTTTTCATACTGGCCAGTCTTACTGGGGTGAGATGAAATCTCAATGTTGTTTTTATTTGCATTTATCTAATGACTAAAGATGTGGAACATTTTCTCATATATTTATTTGCCATTTGTATTTCCTTATCTGAGAAGTGTGTATTCATCTCACATGCCCATTTCTGGATTGGGTCTTTGAATTTTGACAGGTACATGTTTTTTAATTCTTTGTATGTTCTACATAGAAGACCTTTGTCTGAGGGACAGCCAGCTAGGATTTTTTCCCAATTTGTGGGTTTTCTTTTTATTTGCTAGTGATTTCTTTAGATGTACAAAAACTTTTCAGTAGGATGAGGTCCCAGTTATTGACTCTTTGAAGTGTTTCCCTTGCAGTTTCATTTTTGTTCATGAACTCTCTGCCTACTCCTATGTCTTCAAGAATTTTACCTACTTTCTCTTCCAATAGATTTAGAGTTTCTGTTTTAATGTTGAGGTCTGTGATCCATTTTGACCTGAGTTTGGTGCATGGTGATAGACTTGGGTCTATT
Source organism: Dinomys branickii (assembly GCA_004027595.1). Taxonomy (NCBI): domain Eukaryota; kingdom Metazoa; phylum Chordata; class Mammalia; order Rodentia; family Dinomyidae; genus Dinomys; species Dinomys branickii. The sequence continues at coordinate 38,378 of PVLD010007330.1, read as the reverse complement.
TTCAGTTTTTGGCAAGAGGCAAGACAGTTTTTCCAGCACCATTTATTAAACAGGCCATCCTTTTTCCAGTGAGTTTGGTTGGACCCTTTGTCAAATATTAGGTGGCTGAGTGTGTTTTTCATTGTGGTTGCATCTTCCAGTCTGTTCCATTGATCCTCAGGTCTGTTTTTTAGCCAGTACCGGGTTGATTTTATTACAGTAGCTTTGTAGTATACTTTTAGGTCAGGGATTGTGATTCCACCTGACTTGTCCTTGTTGCCCAGGATTGCTTTTGCTATTCTGGGTCTCTTCTGGTTCCAGTTGAATTTAAGGCATATTTTCTCTAGATCTGTGAAGTATGCTAATGGTAGTTTAATGGGAATTGCATTGAGTATGTACAACAGTTTTGGTAGTATGGCCATTTTCACAATGTTGGTTCTTCCTAACCATGAGCAGAGTATGTTTTTCCATTTATTGAAATCCTACTCGATCTCTTTTTTCAGAGTACTGTAGTTTTCCCTGAATAAATCTTTCACATTCTTTGGTAGATTGATTCCTAAGTATTTCAATTTCTTGGTTGCTATTGTAAAAGATATGGTTTCCTCAATTTCTCTCTCAGTCTGTTTGTTGTTTGTGTATAGGAATGCTATTGATTTTTGGGTGTTGACTTTGTATCCAGCTACTCTGCTGAATTTGTCAATTAATTCCAGGAGTTTTCTTGTGGAGTTTTTGGGGTCCTCCATGTATAGTATCATGTCATCTGCAAATAGTGATAGTTTGACTTCTTCTTTTCCTATCCTTACTCCTTTTATTTCTCTGTCTTGTCTGATTACTCTGGCTAATGCTTCCAGAACTATGTTGAATAGGAGTGGTGACAATGGACATCCTTGTCTTGTTCCTGACTTTAAAGTGAAAGTTTTCAGTTTTTGTCCATTTATTATGATGTTGGCTGTTGGTTTGTCGTAGATGGCTTTGATCAGATTGAGGTAGAGGCCATCTGTTCCTATTTTTTCTAAGATTTTTAACATGAATGCATGTTGGACTTTATCGAAAGCCTTTTCTGCATCTATTGAGATGATCATTTAGTTTTTGTTTTTGGCTGTATTGATATGATGTATTACATTAATTGATTTGCGAATATTGAACCATCCCTGCATTCCTGGAATAAATCCAACCTGGTCATGATGTATAATTTTTCTTATGATTCACTGTATTTGCTAGTATTTTGTTGAGTATCTTTGCATCTATGTTCTTTTTTTTTTTTTTTTTTTTTTTTTTTTTTTTTTTTTTGCGGTACTGGGGTTCGAACTCAGGACCCTGTGCTTGCTAGGCAGGCACTTATTCCACTGAGCTATATCCCCAGCCCCTGCATCTATGTTCATTAGAGAGATTGGCCTATAGTTTTCTTTCTTGGTTGAGTCCTTCTCTGGTTTTGGTATCAGTATAATACTTGCCTCCAGAAATGTGTTAGGGAGAGTTGCTTCCTTTTCAATTTCATTGAAGAGTTTGAGGAGTGTTGGCATTAAATCTCTGAATGTTTTATAGAATTCTGCTGTGAATCCATCACGCCTGGGCTTTTCTTTGTTGGTAAGTTTTTAATGACATTTTCAATCTCATTAATTGATATTGGGTTGTTTAGGATTTTTTAGTCTTCCTGATTCAATTTTGGTAATTTGTACCTTTCTAGGTATCTCCATTTCTTCTGAATTTTCTATCCTATGGGAGTAAAGATTTTCAAAGTATATATTAATGATCTTTTGGATTTCTGTGGGATCTGTAGTGATTTCATCCTTTTCATTCCTTACTGCATGAATTTGAGTTCTTTCCCTTTTTTTGATAAGGTTGGGTAGGTGTTTATCAATTTTATTTATTCATTTGAAAAACCAACTCTTTGATTCACTAATTTTTTGTAGAGTTTTCTTCATCTCAATTGCATTAATTTCTGCCCTGAGTTTTATAATCTCCTCCCTTCTTTGGGCTTTTGGTTTGGCTTGTTGCTCTTTTTCTAAGAGTTTGAAGTGTAGCATTAGGCTATTTATTTGTTCTCTTTCTGTTTTCTTCATATATGAGTTCATTGCTATAAATTTCCCTCTGAAGACTGCTTTCATTGCATCCCACAGATACCGGTGGGTTGTATTTGCATTTTCATTTGTTTGTAGATATTTTTTAATTTCTTCTTTAACTTCTTGTGTGACCCACTGCTTATTCAGGAGGTTGTTTAATTTCCAAGTGTTTATGCGGTTTTTGGATTTCTCTCTGTCAATAATATCCAATTTCCTTGCACTGTGGTCACATAGTATGCATCGGATAACTTAAATTCTTTTGCATTTAGATAGATATGCTCTATGGCCTAGAATGTGGTCTGTTTTAGAGAAAGACCCATGTGCAGCTGAGAAAAATGTGTATTCTGATGTTGTGGGGTGGAACACTCTGTATACATCTACTAAGTCCATTTGTTCACACTTTTGGTTCAGGTCTGTTATTTCTTTGCTGAGTTTCTGTCCGGTTGACCTGTCTCTTTGTGTCAGAGGGGTGTTTAGGTCCCCTCTTACAATAGTGTTATTAGTTATTTGATTGTTCACGTCTGTTAAGATTTGACTTGTAAAGTTAGGTGCTCCAATGTTTGGTGCATAAATATTTAGGATTGTTATCTCTTCCTCTTGCAGCTTTCCCCTAGCTAGTATGTAATGGCCTTCTTTATCTCTTTTGATTGTTTTTGGTTTGAAGTTTACATTGTCTGCAAACATAATAGCTACCCCTGCTTTTTTCTGCGGACCTGTTGCATGGAGAACTGTTTTCCATCCTTTAACTTTCAGCCTGTGGATTTCCTTTTCAGTAAAATGTGTTTCCTGTATACAGCATATCGTTGGATTGTGTTCCTTAATCCACTCTGCCAATCTTTTCCTTTTGACTGTTGAATTGAGGCCATTTACATTAATGGTCATAGTGGTTATATGTTGGCTTATTCTAGTCATGTTATTTTCTTGTTGTTGTTTTCCTACTTTTGCTATCTGTTTACTTACTTGTTCTGTTTGAGGGTTTCTTTGTATTGTTGTTCTTGAGATTGTGGTCACTTTTTTCTCTTTGTAGAATATATTTTAGTGCTTTTTGCAATGCTGGTTTCGCACTCATGAAGTTCTTCAGTTGTTCTTTGTCGTGGAAATATTTTATTTCTCTACGAATTTGAAGGATAGTTTTGCAGGATACATCAGTCTGGGTTGGAAGCTGTTTTGTCTCAGAATCTGTAATACCTCGCTCCAAGCTCTTCTTGATTTCATGGTTTCCATTGAGAAGTCTGCTGTGATTCTGATGGGCTTTCCTTTATAGGTGATCTGTTTCTTTTCTCTAGCAGCCTTTAATATTATGTTCTTTTGCTAGATGTCTGGGATCTTGACTATTATATGTCTGTGTGTGGTTTTCTTTGGGTTATGGTTCGTTGGGGTTCTGTATGCCTCGAATAACTGTACTTCAGTATCTTTTACCATGTTTGGAAATTTTCTGCTATTATTTCAGCAAATATTCTTTTTATTTCCTTTGTATTGTCTCCTACTGTTTCACTAACTCCTGTTACTTGAATATTATTTCTTTTTACCTCATCTTGCAACTGTTGGATTGATTTTTCTTGGATCCTTGATGACTTTATGAGATCCTTCCTTTCATGCTCATTAGCTGCCATCCTGTCTTCAAGATCTGAAATTCTATCTTTGGCTTCATTTAATAGCGGTTTTGGAAGCTTTCAATGGAAGTTTTCAATTCCTGGCAGTCTCTTTGGACCTGTTTCATTCATGATAATTCATTTCTAAATTGCTCTTGAAACATTTCCATTTTTTTCCTATTTTCTTCTGTTCTTTTATCTATTTCTTCTCTGTGTGTGCGGAACATTTCTTCCATTATAGTTTTCAGTTCATTTTTTGTCTGAGAGATTATTTCTACTTTAATCTCTTTTGTGGCCTGATGGAGTTGTTTATTTACTTCAGATGTGTTCGTTTCCGTAATTGCAGGTATGTGATTAATTTCTGCTTTATTCTGTTCTGTGGCCTGATGGAGTTGTTTCGTTACTTCAGACGTAATCGTTTCATAAATTGCGGGTATGTGGCTTATTTCTGCTTTAATCCCTTCTATGGCCTGATGGAGATATTTCTTTATTTCGAATGCAATCGTTTCGGAACTTGCAGGTATGTGGCTTCCTAGTTCCCCTATATCCTCGCATTCAGGACTTGTTCTGGGTGGGGTTGAGTTGTGAGACTGCGTTTTGTTCTTCTGTCTTCCCATTTTTGGATATCAGATTCAAAATTTTGTGCTATAATTTACCCAGGCAGTTCACCAGGCAAAGGTCCATTGCAAAGGCTGCTCCAATGGCTCCTTCTCTTCAGGAGAATGTCCCTTAAGCTTTCTGCTAAGAGTTCCACTCAAAAGGTTGCTCAGATGCTGCTTTGTGGGCCGAGCTACTCCCTACACAGAGACCCAGCCGGGGCGTGTAAACAGCTCACCGGCCCAGGGGTCCGTGCAGGCAGGGGGGCTGCCCAGATGCTCCTCCATGGGCCGAGCTCCTCCCTGACTCAGAAATCCGGTTGAGACGCACAAACAGCTCACCTGCCCAGGGGTCCGTGCAGGCAGAGGGGCCGCCCAGATGTTCCTCCATGGGCCGAGCTCCTCCCCGACTCAGAAATCTGGTCTGGACGTGGAAACAGCTCACCCGCCCAGGGGTCTCTGCAGGCAGGGAGGCCAGCCAGAAGTTCCTCCGTGGGCCGAGCTCCACCCCAACTCAGAAACCCGATCGGTGCGCACAAACAATTTAACTTTAATTTTAAAAAATGACCAGTTTATAAATTCCTAAAAACATGTACAAAATATTAAGTTGTTAATGTCAGATTTTCCATTATTATCAGTATTGCTATTTTTGAGATGAATATTCATCTTGTTTATTTATGAAGATCATGTTGGTCCCCAAAGTATATTTATCTGTGAACATGGTAATTATTTTTAAAAGATTGAAATTTTTGAAAATGAAACATCGAAATACAAAAATTATTCACGGATATTTGTTAACAAAATTGGATACACTATTTGGAAGAAGGTATAAAAGCACTCCACTAAAACACGAGTGTTTTTATATAAGTGGAGACCCCTTATTCTTTGTCCTGTTCACTAATTCTGTAATTCTAATGTTACCAGTGTATTGAGACTATTACACAAACACTAGCAGGGAAATCTGCGGAAGAGCTAAAAATGTTGATGCTCACCTTCGCCAATGACACATTCAGCCTTCTGGAAGGTCTTTGGTGCCTTTAGTTGTCCATATTTGGCTTTCACAAGGTATGACGATGGAAATGTGGCGGTTAGGTGGGGAAGAGCAAAGGTACAATGATGAGAGGTTATTAATACAGTGGGAAACTGTCTCTGATTATCAGATTTAAATGCTATCATTTAAATAGCTCAATATACCTAACTTAAGTTACGGCCCTGTGTGATATATTTTGGAAGAGTACAGAAAATCTCTTCCCTTGAGGAAGGCAGATACTACAGACCCATATTGAGGTCATACACTTGCGTATGCATTGTGGCCTTTAGACCTGAGCACAATCTTGTGAAGTACTAGAAGATTTTGTTCGTCTTTCGCAAATGTGGAAAGAAAGTCTCAGTAAATTTGTGATGTCAGAGATGTAGTACTGGGGGTAGGTGGGGATGTGGTCTCTGTCTTCTGGCTCAAATATCTATATTTTTTTCACTAGATCACCTTGAGTCTCCATAAAGCGACCAACTGAAATTTTTTATATGTTTATCACTTATCTACTAAGTACGAAAATGTGTTAAGTGTGTGCTTCTGTCTTCTCCTTGTCTGTGTGGACTTTGTAATATGTTTTGTCCTACACCTTAATACTCTTTTCCAAATGTCTATACTTGTCCCCTTATTTCCTCCTTACGTCCGGATAAAGATAAGGAATGACCATAATCAGGAGTTGCTCATACCAGGCAGTCAAGAAATTGATTGAATATAGATTGAACTTTCAATAGTAGCAAAAACAAAGATGAGGCAGTACTTAGATCACACACACATGCTTCATGGACTTGAAAGAGGTTCACCAGGCTGGATACCATTAGGAAATCATCCCTGGATAACAGTGAGTTTGAGGTAATAGAATCACATCATTTTACTCAGATAATTTAAAATGCAGATTCTCTGTCAATAAGTAGCATTAAAATATTATAAATACATTTCTACATAGCATTAAAATATGATAAATACGTTCCTGTTCGGAGACATTAATTCGCCAGGCATGGTGTTGCACGCCTGTCATCACAGCACTTGGGAGACTGAGGCAGGTGGATCACCCTAAGCTCAAGGCCAGCCTGGGCTGCATAGTGAGTTCAATGCTAGCCTGAGCTATACAGCAAGACTCCCATCTCAAAAAAAAAAAAAGAGACACATTCAGAATCTGAAATCAATAAGACACTAGATGTGCATTGTATTTTAAAGTTAAAAAATTAGATAGTTTCTACAATCAAATGATAATTCCTGTGTTGTACTGGAACCTGTTAGCCACAGTGAAAGTGGTACTAAGAGGGAAGATCAGCATGTGGAATTCTCACATCAGTACAGAGCAGGTTCAAATAAGTAACCCAATGATGCATCTCAAGGCCTTAGAAAAAGAACAATCCAAAGCCACAGCTAGTATTAGGAAGGAAATTATAAAAATCAGAGCAGAAATTAATGAAATTAAGAATAAAAAATATAAAGACTGAATCAAAGAGTTGGTTCTTTGAAAGATTAACTAAAATAGATAAACCCTTCATGAATCTTAGGAAAATAAAGAAAAAACCCAAATCCATGCCATTAGAAATGAAAAAGGTGAGATCACAATGGGTTCTGCCGAAATCCGTAAGGTCATAAGTAACTATACTCTGAACCTGGACTCTTAATAAAACGGAAAACTCAGGAGAAATGGATGTTTCTAGATACATGTGAACTACCAAAGCTGAACTGAGAAGGTACAAAAATCCTGAACAATCCAAAATCAGTCAGTGAAATTTAGGAAGTAATTTATAAGTCCTGATGGATTCACTGCCAAACTCTGCAAGAACCTCAGATGAGATCTAACACCAGTACTCCTCAAACTCTTTGTGAAATTGAAAAGGAAGCAGTGGAAGCAAGCATTACCCTCATTCTACAAGCAGGAAAGGGCCAAACTAAAACAGAGAACTACAGGCCAATCTGTTTAATGAACATAGACACAAAAATCCTCAATAAGATACTGGCAAACAGAATGCAACAACCTACCAAAAAAGATCATGCCTCATGACCAACTAGGTAAATATTACATAGGTTCTCTTTTATGAGAAACCAAATATAGAAATAAAGTACAAAATAAAAAACAATAGGGAAAAGAGAGAAACAAAGTTATTGTAATCCAGCATGGATAATGTATCTAAAGGTATACCTTCATTTAGCTAAGTGTCTTAGGTGTTTTTGTTTGTTGGCTTATTAGTCTGGTTGGTAATCTATATGTAGGATAAATAACTTTATAAGGTCTTATACAATAAATAAATCAGAAACTAGCAAAATAACCAAAGAGTAGAGGGGGAAGGGAAAATAGAATTGAAAAATAAAATGAAATAGAATACAATAAAAGGCTTTCCCAGAACATAAAATTTTAAAATTAAAGAATGCTTCAAATGCACAGTACTTGATTACAAGACTAATCACTGATAATATTTCCTAAGTAGCATCTTCATGTTTTTTGATTTCTTCAAGTTACTTGTAGCCTTTGTTTGAACTTTCTCCCTTGATTCAAGGAGCGTGGAAATACAGCCCTCCAAGACCCAGACCATGTCAGGAGTTGGTCTATTTTCTACACGCTTTTGCTAGTTTTCAAATGAAAGCAAATCACAAAGGGAAATTGGAACCATAACCATTTCTGTAACACTTTATTCCTCGGGGTACTTGGACTAAAAGGAATGCACAACAGCAAAACACATTTAAGGTACAAGTTATATGAGTCATCAGACACTATTTGTATAATTCTAAAACATTCATAAGCTAAATTGAACTGGGCTAATTTGTGAGCAATGTTCTGACCTCTCGCATTTCCAAGTCTCACTTGACTCTGTAGCTTAGAGTTATTTTTAAGTAGATTATGTCACTTTGACTTTGTGATCTTGCAAGCCCATTCTACAGCAAACCAAGTATAATTACACATTCTTCATTCAAAAGGCAGAATGAGTAAAGATAGAGTTGGAAGTGAGTAAAGACACAGGCATTCTGTGACAAAACAACCAAATTAGGAGGCATGTACACGAAAACACTTGCTTTCCTCCTCACTAGCAGCAGAATATTAAAATTGGAAAGATGTGGAGAAGATTAGCACGGCTCCTGTGCAAAATACTGTAGTTTCCTGGAGTGGTCTTAACCAACTGACACTGAGAACTTCGTTGTTAAAAATCCAAGCAGCAAGACCTCTTTTGACTCTCCTGAAGACCTGATTCTGCAACAGCTGACCTGGAAATCATAAAGTGGCACAAAGGGATCTAGAGCCACCAGTATGACAGTATTTACTTTGCAAAGACATACTCAAAGCATAGTCATGTAACTTTTGAAACATTAACACAGTGTTTACTTGGTAGATACATTATATGCGTACTTAAAAGATATATTATTTCTATTTTTCAGAGAACAATTATGCGAAAAGAAAATGTAGTAAGCTTTGAGTGTTTTAAATGATTGGCTTAAATTAAGATTCACACAGTAGTAAATATTGAGATATTTCAAAGTGAATCTATCAGGTTTTCATGAGTTTCTCCAATGGCAAGAAATTTCTTTTTCAACCAAAAAATTCATGACTTGACCTAAAGATTTGTGTGGCCAAAGACTGATGGACAATTGAGATCAATTTTTTAGTGTCCCCAAATTATAGAATATGATTCAATAGCAACAGCATTTTAAGTCAAATATTTTATTAGAATCTTCATATTTAGCTTGTAGATCTTAAGCCTCATATGTTAGCATAATACATAACTACGGGAATATTAGTTCAGTCGCCAATAATGAAGAAATTTTCTTAAAAATACAAGGGTGCTTGCAAAGTACAATGAATGTTTACATTTTTAAAATGTTTCTACAGTAAAAGACACCATGCTTCTAATTCCCCTCGGAATACTCCCTGTCACTTCAAGCACATCTTGCCTGTTATTCTTGCCATTTCTTGAAGCAGCTCTGGAAGTTTCTTCTGTTGGGAGAAAATGGCTTCATCCTTCATAATGATGGAACTCTGTTACACATTGTTTCTTGTACAGCAGTTTCTGTCAGACAGAAACCATTGCACTGTGTCCTCATCTACCTTGTTCACCACCTCCAGCACCATACGACTTCTGGATTTTCCCCTAATCCAAAATGATCCCAAAAGATAAACATTTTAAAGTGATTCCTGTTATAGTTTATGTCTGGATGTCCCTCAAAGCCTCATGTGGTCATAGGGCTTTTTCAGAGGTGGCTGAATCTAGAGAGTGTGATTGGAGGTGCAATGCTGGGATGAAGGCTGGGTGATTGCTGGCTCAGTCCACTGATTGGATTGGCACTGCCCGAAGCCTGGTAGACAGGATACAATATAAGGAACAGAAAGAGATTTGTCTGCTCTTCCTTGCTTGCTTTTACTGCCTCCCACCACCATGAACAGTTGCCCTCTGCCATGTGACACCCTGACTTGGAGTCAGCCAAAGATGAACTGAAACCTCCACAAACTGTGACTTACTTTTGCCTTTCATGTTGAGTATTTTGTTTCAACAACTAATGAAAAGTAAGTGCAAGAATAGAGGACAATGAAGCAGTCAATACAGTAGAAATAAAGACACGAAAGAGGGCCACCAGGTCCAGTTCAGACAGTGGCAAAAATGGTCATTAATGGTAATATGTCTTTTAGCAGAATAATAATTTTTTATTTTAAAGAAAAAAAATTTCAAAACAAGATGACATGAGGGTAACAGTGGTTAATACACTGTGTATTGTTATCTTTAAATTAGTTACTCAGATTCAAGATACCAGCATTTACTATCTAAACAATATTAGCACAGACCTTTCAACAAACTAAGAGAAATTAGTAGTATAACTATTATATGTATAATTTTTTCTTTTTGCTTTTCTCTATTCCTGATCCAAGTTTCTCTTTCCTTTTGAAGTTTCTTCCCATTTCACAATATCTGTTGTATATTTTGGATCTTATTTACACTTTCAGCTAAGCACACCAAGGAGACGTGTGGCTGGTTTATTTCACTTATGAGTATGTTCTGGAGTTGCAGCCATTTACTTATGCAAGTTTCTGGTTTGTGTTTCTTTGTGGCTGAGTAGTACTCCATTTATAGAAAGGCCACATCTTTTTTATCCATTCCTCCAGTGATGGGCATTGGGATTCTTTCCAAAATCTAGCTATCACAAATTGTGCTTCTGTAAACATGAGTACACATACATCACTATGGTGTTATCTTTTTAACTCATCTGGGATGATACACAGAAGGGGAATACTAGGTCAAATGGGAATCTTGACACTGATTTCCATAGTGGTTGCAGCAGTCTACACTCCGATCAACAGTGGAGAACAGTTCCTTTTTCCTCACAGCCCTGCCAGCATCTATTATTGCTTGAGTTTTTAAAAAATTATTTTAAAAAATAAAAGGGAAAGCATATTAACAAACAGACATCCATCTGTCTTCTAGTGAATGTGTTTGGCACCTTTGTCAATGATAAGGTGGCTGAGTGTATCTGGAGGTATTTCTGCATCTTCTGATCTATTCCACTGATCTTTAGATGTTTTTTTTTGTCTTCTTTTTTTTTTTTTTTTTTTTTTTTTTTTTTTTTTTTTTTTTTTTTTTTTTTTTTTTTTTTTTTTTTTTTTTTTTTTTTTTTTTTTTTTTTGGCCAGTACCATACTGCTTTTTAAATTCTTTTTGTTGTTGTTGTTGTTTTTGGTACTGGGAATTGAACTCAGGACCTTACACTTGTGCCACTGAGCTATATCTCTGGTTCCACACTGTTTTTATCAGAGTAGCTTTATAGTATAATTTCAAGTCAGGGATTGGGAATGCCCTCTGCCTTGCCTTTGTTGCCCAGAATTGCCTTTGCTATTATAAGTCTCTCCTGGTTGCAAATAAATTTTAGGATTATTTTCTCTAATTCTGTGAGTTATGCTGTTGGAATTTTGCTGGGAATTGCAATAAATCTGAATAACAGTTTTGGAAGTACGGCCATTTTTACCATATTGGTTCTTGCTATTTAAGAACAAGGGATATTTTTCCATATTCTGATATTCTCTTCAATCTCGTTTTTCAGAGTACTGTAGTTTTCAACATAAAGGTCTTTTACATCCTTCATTACATTGACTCCCAGGTATTTCACTTTTTGGATGCTACTGTGAAAGGTGTTGTTTCCCTAATTTCTGTCTCATTGAGTTTGTTATCGGTGTACAGGAAGGCTTTTGATTTTTAACTGTTAACTTTGTATCCAGCTACACTACTGAATTGTCTTGTTAAACTGAGTAGTTTTTTAGTGGAGTTTTTGGGGTCTTCTATATAGAGTATCATGTCATCTGCAAATAATGATAATTTAACTTCTTTCTTATCATTATTCCTTTTATTTCTCTTTCTTGTCTAATTGCTCTGGGTAAAGTTTCCAGGACTATATTGATTAAGAATGGAAACAGTGGGCATCATTGTCTTGTTCCTGATTTTAAAGAGAAAACTTTCAGTTTTTGTCCACTTAGTATGAAACTGGCTGTTAATTTTTGTCCACTTAGTATGAAACTGGCATAGATGGCTTTTAGGAAATTGAGATAAAGGCCATCTATTTCAGTTTTCTGGTAAGGCTTTTATCATGAATGGGTGTTGGACTTTGTCAAAAGCTTTTTATGCAGCTCTTGAGATGATCATATGATTTTTGTCCTTGGCTCTGTTAATACAATGTATTACATTTATTAACTTGTGTATATTGAACCATCCCTGCGTTCCTGGGATGAATCCCTCTTGGTCATAGTGTATACTCTTTTGATGATTTGATGTATTCTGTTTGCCAGTACCTCGTTGAGGAGTTTTGCTTCTATCTTCATTAGGGAGATTGGCCTGTAATTCTCTTTCTTAGTGGAGTCCTTTGCCAGTTTCGGTATCAGGATAAGGCTTACCTCTAGGAATGAATTTGAGAGTACTGTTTCCCTTTCAATATCAGTGAAGAGTTTGAGGAGTAGTGGTGCTAAGTCTTCTCTAAATTTCTTATAGGATTCAGCAGTGAATCTGTCAGGGCCTGGGCTTTACCTTGTTGGTAGGTTTTTAATTATATCTTTGATTTCATTGCTTGATATTGGTTTATTTCAAATTTTTATGTCTTTATTCAGCTTTGGTATTTTGTATGTATCTAAGAATCTGTCCATTTCTTCTGCATTTTCCATTTTATTAGAATACAAGTTTTCAAAAAAATAGAATACAAATTTTTAAGTCAAAATGGATCACAGATCTCAATATTAAAACAGAAACACTCAATCTATTGGAAGAGAAGGTAGGTAAAAATCTTGAAGACAGGAGTAGGCAGAGAGATCATGAACAAAAATGAAACTGCAAGGGAAACACTTCAAAGAAGCAATAACTGGGACTTCATCTTACTGAAAAATTTTTGCACATCTAAGGAAATCACCAGCAGAGTAAAAAGAAAACCCACAAATTGGGGGAAAATCCTAACTGGCTGTCCCTCGGACAAAGGTCTTCTATCTAGAACATACAAAGCATTAGAAAAACATGAACTCCAAATTCAAAAACCCAATTCGGAAATGGGCACCTGAGATGAATACACACTTCTCAGATAAGGAAATACAAATGGCAAATAAATATATGAGAAAATGTTCTACATCTTTAGTCATTCAAGAAATGCAAATAAAAACAACATTGAGATTTTATCTCACCCAAGTAAGATTGGCCAACGTCAAGAAATCATCCAATAATAAATGCTGGCAAGGCTGTGGAGAAATAGGAACTCTTCGGCACTGTTGGTGGGAATGCAGACTGGTGAAATCACTGTGGAGATCAGTGTGGAGATTCCTCAGCAAACTAGGTCTAGAGGTTGCATTCAACCCAGCTATTCCCTTCTGGGTATTTTCCCAGAAGATCTGAAAACATCATATCACTGTGATATATGTGCACCCATGTTTATTCCAGCACAATTTGTAATCGCTCAGTCGTTGAAGCAACCTAAATGTCCATCCACTGAGGACTGGATAAAAATACTGTGACATTTTTACATATTGGAATATTATTCAGCTATAAAGAAAGACAAATTTGAGGCTTTTATAGGCAAATGGTCACAATTAGAGACAATACTCATAAGTGAAATAAATCAGATGTACATGTGCAAACAGCGTATTGTATCATTAAGTGTAAGAACCTGAAGGTGGGAATATAAATTAGGAGGTATGAAAGGAAACTGCTCAAAAGTAAAGAGCAATTGGGATGAGGGAAAGGAGAAAAGGAAGAAAGGAATAGCTATGTATATTTGTATGTATGTGCAGGATGGCTAACATGGTTGCACTATTGTCTTTTGTTGCTTTATTGTAAGGAACAGTCAGTGATTAGTTGTTTAATCAATCTTGTATATCTATATGCGTTATCCTTAACATAAACTTTAAAGTTATCAATGTGTAATGCAACAACCATTGGTAATCCCGTCACCTTATCTGTAATTGTTTTTGTACTGTTCTTGTGCTACTTTGTGTCTGTTTGCTCATGTTTTCATTCTTTTACTTTTAAAATTAAAAAAAAAAGAATACAAATTTTCAAAGTAGGTATAGATGACCTTCTGGATATCTACAGGGTCCATTGTGATTTTACCCTTTTCTTTCCTAGATGCGTGGATTTGAGTCTTTTCTTTCCTTTTTCTGGTGAGGTTGGATAAGGGTTTGACAATTTTATTTAGTCTTTCAAAGAACAAATTTTTCAATTTATTGATTCTTTATACTATTTCTTTTTAGTCTCCAATCCCTAATTTCTGCTCTCATCTTTATAACTTCTTCTCTTATACAAGCTTTTCACTGGACATGCTCTACTTTTTCTACAAGTTTGAGGTTCACCATTAAGCTATTTTTTTGTGCTTGCTCTGTTTTCCTGATACGGGGTTCACTGCTATAATTCTCCTTCATAGGATTGCTTTGCTTGTGTCCCATAAATTCTGGTATGTTGTATTGTTAGTATCATTTAATTGTACAAACTAATTTCTTCATTAATTTCACCTGTGAGCCATTGGTTTTTCAGGATGGTGCTACTTCATTTCCATGTTTTCATAAAGTTCTTATGGTTTCTTTTGTCAATGATTTCCAATTTCATTGCACTATAGTCTGATAATATGCATGGAATAATTTCAATTCCTTTGCATTTACTTCAACATGTTCTGTGATCTAATATGTTGTCTGCTGTGGAGTACATCTCATGTGCAGCTGAGAAGAGTGTATATTCTGACTTTGTGGGGTGGAACACTCTGTAGACATCTACTGACATCTCCATTTCTTCAAAAATTGGGTTCAGTTCTAATATTTCATTGTTTCTTTTGTGACAGTGGAGTATGGAGATCCCCCAATACAATTGTATTAGTGCTTATTTGATTTTTCATGCCCGCTAATGTTCATTTTATATAGCTGGCTACACTGGTATTTGTTGCATGTATATTTAGGATTGTTGTCTTTTTCTTGAATTGTTCCCTTTACAAGTATGGAGTGAACTTCTTTATCTCTCTTAATCAGTCTTGCCTTGATATTCACTTTGTCTGCAAATAGAATAGCTCCTCCTGCTTTTTTCTGGGTTCCTGTCACATGGAATATGATTTTCTATACAATGGCTTTCAGTCTATGAATTTCATTTTGAATTAAATGTGTTTCTTGTATGCAGCATATTGTTGGATCTTGCTTCTTGATCCATTCTTCTAGTCTGTATCTTTTGATTTGTGAATTGAGACCATTAACACTGATGGTTATAAATGCTATGTATTGAGTCATCCTTGTCATGTTATTTTCCTGTTGTTGCCTTCCCCTATTTTTTTCGCCTCCCTCTGTTTAATTGTTTGCTTTGCTTGGTGGATGCCTTCTGTTGAAGTTCATGGAGTTGTGGTCTTTGTTATTTCTTTCTAGAATGTCCTTAAAAATATTTTGGAGGGCTAGTTTGGTCATAGTTTCCTCAGATGTTCTTTGTTGTGGAAGTATCTTATTTCTCTATCAGGTTTTTTTTTTTTTTTTTTTTTTTTTTTTTTTTTTTTTTTTTTTTTTTTTTTTTTTTTTTTTTTTTTTTTTTTTTTTTTTTTTTTTTGTTTTTTTTTTTTTTTTTTTTTTTTGTGCCGGGAATTGAACTCAGGACCTTGTTCTTGCTAGGCAGGCACTTGTGCCACTGAACTTTATCCCTGGCTCTCCATCAGTTTTGAAAGATAGTTTTGTGGGTACATCAATCTGTTTTGAAGACTGCTTTCCTTTAAAACTTGAAATACTTCTCTTGAAGATCTCCTTAACTTGAGGTTTTGTGCTGAGAAGTCAGCTATAATCTGATGGACTTTCCATTATAGGTGATTTGTTCCCTTTCCCTAATAGCTTTTAAGATTCTATTATTGTGTTGAATTTCTAAAATCTTGACTATGATACGCCTGGCCATAGATTTTTTATTATTTTGGCTAATTGGAGTTCTATATACCTCACTTACTGTATGTCAAATTCTTTTTCTCTACTACAAAATTTTTCCACCATGATGTCGATGAACAGTTTTTTTATATCATTTGTGCTATCTCTTGCTTTTTTACTGACTACAGTCAACCTTAAGTTATTCTTTTTTGCCTCATCTAGCAACAGCTGTATTGCTCTCTCATGGTCCCTGCTGTTTTTAAGACATCTTTCTTTTCACGATCTCTAACCACAAGCCTGTCTTCTCTATCTGAGGTCCTATCCTCACATTGGCTTAATCTGCTGCTGATACTTTCAGTGGAATTTTTATTCTCCTGGATATCTTCTTGAATCTGCTGTGTGGTTTCCATTTCTTTCCTGTGTTGATCATTCATGCCTTTCATAATTTCCCTAAGCTCCTGTATTACTTTACCTGAATCTGCTCTAGAGTCACTAAGCATGGTGTTCATTGTGGACACCATCTCTGCAGTTACCTGAGAAATTATTTCTGATTTGCTTTTTTCTAGAGTCTCCTTCAGGCACAGCTGGATTTTTGGTTTTGAGTCTGTTGTAAGATCCTACTTCTTCAGTTTATTGGGGATGAGGAGTTGCTGCCTGTTTGGCCTAGCCCCTGGTTCTTTGGCACTGCACAGTATTTTCTGTAACCCTTAGTCAATCTCAGTCTTGCAATACCAGGAAGAACATCTGCTTAGAAGAATTAAGTCACTTGTGGCTGTAGTGGCACCATCAGCAGTGACAATAGAAAATACAAAGCCTAGAGTGACAAACTGAGCTACCCATTAATTTGACATCTTTAACTACATAATTAGATTTGCGGTTATATAACAAAATCTAAAACAACCAGGAAATGATATGCAGCATTCAAGTCCTTAATATCAATTTTGCCCTCAGGTGTTCAAATTTAAAGTATGTTAGGGAGCAAACAGAGAAGTGGAATAAGAGGAAGAGACCAGCAGTCAGGCTGGAGGACGGGGGGTCACACTAACTTTGGGAAACCGGTGCAGAGGACTGGAGGGAAAGAGAAGGAGGAGATGGAAGGGAAAATGGACTAGAACCACAACCACAAAGAAGCTAGAAACCATAGGCACAGTTGTAAACATAAGAGAAAAAAATGAGGGGAAAAAAATACCAAACCACAACTACACAATCAAACAAACAACGAAAAAGAAAAAAGAAAAGAAAAGAAAAATATCCATATTCAGGTATGTTTGTGCTGTTACTGTTAGACGAGTGTGTGGAAACAGTCTGAATCCGTGTTTATTTACCCCAGCAGGAGCTTCTTGGTGAAGTACATGATCATCTCAGTGAGCTTGTACCTTCTTGCTGAAACCATATTCAGTCTGCATATGTATATAATTAATATCTGTGTCAAGTTTACAAAGGCATTTTTTGTATACAACTTAAATATCTGTTCTTATACACCGATTAAAATACCACTTCCCCTCAATTTTCTGATTGGAGAATATTCACGAAATAACTGGACTATCCTGAGTGTTTATTTCAACTACTTAATCACCAGCATTACAGTTGTTACAGTTACTTTGGGGTTTGTCAGAAATGCACTTCTTTCAACATATTTCTAGATGAATTCTTACAATTCTAATGCAAAGAATACAAATGCATTACCACTGGCAAAACGAGCATATATTTACCCTACCCATTCATAGGAAATAAATTCTATACATCTGTACGTGTATGTGTATATATATCGCACAACACATGCAACACAAATGTGCATTTTTGGTACATTTAACAATGAAGGATGAAAGGAGCATTGAATGGTCAGGCTTTGAAGCAAACAAAAAGAAACCACTGTTCAAACAATGTTTGAGAAAATTCTTTTATATTTTAGGCCTTTTTTTGGGGGGGGTACCAGGAATAGAACTCCGGACCTTGCATTTGCCAGGAGGGTACTGTGCCACTGAGCTATATCCCTGGCCTGCAAGTTCTTTTATAGGTGGCAGCAGTTGTTGGGATTTTGCAAGCTTAGAAAACACACAGGATAGGGTATGTTTCCAGGAAAATCATTAGGAGAGCTACTGGGACCACATTTGAGACAGATGAGTTTTTATTTCTGTTTTCTTTATAATAATGATCTGTGGACAGTGTCCATGTTTACTCCATACTTAAATACTAAATATGGCTTAAAAGACATTAGCCATAGAATATGGCCTAAAAGATTATTAATCTCACTATAGAATAGTATATATTGCTGCTATCTAGGAATATAATTAATGCCACAACTAATTCTCAAATACATTCCACTGGTCTCTTACAATCCTTTATTCTACTCTTGAATAGAAAAAAATGGTCCATTTTCCTGAAGAATTATTTCATGTGATTTCAACAAGTTTAAGTCTTTGAATATAAGATATGGTGAAAATATGGTGAATGTTTACCTTAAAAATAATTATGGTAAAAAACACATTGGCGTTCATCATCCTCAAGTAGCTTATAATTTGAATTATAATGGATTCACTGTTAGAATAAGCTACCTGGACATGATTTGTGGTTGGTCTCCAAAATTTCACTCAAAAATGACTAACTGTATTGAAAGATTGGTTGCTGGTGGCTTTTAAGAAGTGATTGTGTCATGAAGGTTCTAATTTCATAATCTTATAACATTACTGAAAGATGATGGGTACTGAGGATAAGACATGGCTGAGAGACATGGATCTTGCAGGCATAATCTTGGGGTTTTGAGCTGTTTTTTCCAGCTCCATGAGATGAGCAGCTATTGTTGGCCATACCTTTCTGCCTTGCCAGAGACCCAAAGGTAAATGGAGCCAGCTGATTTCATGGAATGAAATCAAGAGCCAACTTGGGCATGGCGGCGCACGCCTGTAATCCCAGCACTTGAGAGCCTGAGGCAGGAGGGTGGCTGTGAGTTCAAGGCCAGCCTGGGCTATATAGTGAGCTCAAGGCTAGCCTGAACTACACAGCAAGTCCTCACTTGAAAAAGAAAAAAAAAAAAAAAAAAAAAAAGAAATTAAGACCCAAAATAAACCTTTCCTCCTTTAAATTCTTTACATCAGGTATTTGTCACAATGACAAGAAACTGACTAATGCAACATGCTGCTTCCGGGATTCTAGTGCACCCGTGTTCTGCAGAAGTACCTGTAGGTTGGCAGATAAGAAGCCCCCACACCCAGGGCGTGAGGCAACTAAAGAAAACCAGCGGAAATTAATACTATGGAGGGCTGCACAGTGCCAGCAAATTAGAGCAGTGATACTTCGGAAAAAATAGAAACATTTGAAATAAGAATAATGATTTCCTGTAGGAAAGTGGATGCACCTTGCACTCATCATATTAAGTGAAATATATTAGGTACAGACACACAGCTTAGATATCACCCAAAGTATAAATAAATGCAAGAGGAAAATGAAAGACAGACAATGGGCAACAGGGACATAGACCTCTTGAAATGTGAAGAGGACTAAAAGATGCCAGGAAGGGACGGGATGTAAATGAGTTAAAATGCGCCCTGCACATGTACCAACTATCTGCAATGAAGACATCCATTATGTAACGCAAACATGTAGTAATTGTTTTAAAAAAACTAATGATTTCCTCCAAGTTTATAGAACACAAAATATTCCATTCATAAGAGTAAAATTATAAAACGGTGATAATTAGACACAGTGGAAATAGAAACATTTTAAGAAAAATACACTTGGATTTGTTTTATTTATAAATTTATGAATCAGATCAAGTTCAGTGAATATCAGTAATAAAATTGAGTCAATAGTATATCAAATTCAACATCTCTATTCTTGTTTCTTGTTACTTAACAAATTATCCAAAAATATACAGTGTAGCAGTAAAACCAATAAATATACTCTCCCAGTTTTAAGGATTGGGAATCTGGACACAGTTTTTTGAGTGTTTCTGGGATTGAGCATCTCACAAGGCTGTAATTAAGGTTTTTGCTGCAGGCGGCAGTCACTCAGGGATCAACTGGAGGAAAATCTACTTCCATATTTAATGCATGGATATGGGCAGGAGACCTCTGGTTTTCTTGAGTTACTGGCTGAAGATACAGGACCAGACCCTTGCCATATGGGCTCTGGTACAAAATGGCAGAGTGAGGGATGAAACAAACAGAAACAAGGGTTTTTTTGCGTGTGTACTGGGAATGGAACTCATGACCCCAGGCTTACCAGGCAAGCACTTTTGCCACTGAGCTATATCCCCGGCCCAAAACAGAAAGACAGAAACGCCACAGACGTTTTATAACCCGCTGTCAGAAGTAACATTCTGTTACTTTTGCTATATTCTATTCATTAGAATTGAAAAAAAATAATTGAATTGGTGCATCCAATCACTAATCATGGCGTATACCCAATTAACTTTAAGGACTCGAGAATCATTGGGGGCTATCTCAAAGCCCAGGAAATTCTCCTCTCATTGATCAGCTCGAAGCCCAGAACTTTTATGTAAATTTATTTTAACTGGCATATAAAAATTGTGTATATATGAGGTACCATGGGAGCTTCAATGCATGTGTACATATACTGTGTAATGTTTGAATCGTATTAAACACATATCTGGCACATCATATATAAGGAAATTAGCATTTCTTTGTGATGAAAGCACCTAAACTCCTTTCTTACAGGTTGTTGAGATTTACAGCACATTCTCTTTAGTTACCCTGTTGCACCATGTGCAGTGCACACCAGCACCTCTTGCTCTTAGTTAACCGTAACGCTGAGCACACTGACCAGTGTTTCTCCAGCTTCCTCCTTGCTACTTTCTCCAGCCTGGTAACCATTATTCTACTCTCCACTTCTATGAGGTTAACCTTTTTAGATTCCATATAGCAGTGAGGTAGTGTAGTACTTGTCTTTCTGTGGCTGCTTATTTCCTGTAATATAGTGATCTCTACCTCCTGCCATTCTGCTGTGAATAACAGGGTTTCATTGTGAATAACATTCCATTGTGCGTAGGTAGCACATTCCATTCACTTGTCACTTGGTGGACATTTAGGGTATCTCCGTTGCTTTGCTGTTAGGACCAGTTCTGCAATGGACAGAGGCGTGCAGATCTTTCTTTGGCATATTGATTTAATTTCTTTTGGATGTATATGCAGTAGTAGGATTGCTGAGTTGTAAGGAGATTCTGTTTTCAATTTTTGAGGACCTTTCCTACTGTTTTCCATAACGGTTTTACTAATTTGCTTTCCTACAAACATTGTACAAGAGTTCCCTTTTCTCCACATCTTCTCCAGCACTTATTAATATCATTATTATTAGTTGGGTAGTACCAGGAATTGAACTCAGGACCTCATGCTTGCCAGGCAGGCGCTGTGCTACTGAGCTAAATCCCAAGCCGCACTTACTATTACGCTTAGTCTTTTTTTTATATTAACCTATATTACTGGTGTGAGGTGACTTCTTATTGCAGTTTTTTTCAACTTCCCTGATGATTAATGTTAAGCATTATTTCAGATGCCTGTTGGTAACTTGCATATCTTCTTTTGAGAAATGTCTATCTAAGTCTATTTGCCCATTTTTAATTAAGTTGTTTTGCTGTTGAGTTTGAGGGATTTCTTACATATTTTAGATATCGACCTCTTGTCAGATGCATAGTGTATAAATATTTTCCTCCACTCTAAACTGTCTCTTCCCTCTGTTGGTGCTTACCTGTGCAGAAGTTTTCCAGTTTGATGCAGTCTGCATTTATCTGTCTTTGGTTTTGTGCCATCTAGCTCCATCTATGGGATCTAGAGCTATGTTAACTGCTTCCTACACATTGAACAGACAGTAGATGTTTCTCTTTGACGTGAAGGAGGAATGGAAAGCTCAGAGAGTCGTTGGTTCATAGAAATTCTGCAGCTGAATATTAGAGAAATTCTCGATTTCAGGTCTAGAGACCTGAAAATGGTTGTCTGATGCTGAGCTGTATCTGAGTCATCTTTCTCTTCTGTTGAAAGGTGGCATGTGTTTGCAGCTGATTGGTATGTGTGTTTGTGTTTACATAAACTGTGGAAGAGACAGACAGACACAGACAGACAGACACCAAGTACTGTACATACATTATTGAATATTTTTCATCATTGTCAATGACTATCTCAGTGTTTTCTAAATTTTCTCCTGTAAATATTTTTGGCTTTTATAACACACACACACACACACACACACACACACACATACACACGCAAACACAATTTTTTAACAATGAGGAAAATACATTTACTCCAAGTATTAAATGGTGATGTAAGGAACCTCCTGATACTGTCAAATAACAAGACCAAAATATGTGTAAACCATATTGCCAATTCACTAATACATATTAAGAATATTACTGCTAGGATTCTTTCCCTGTATAGATAAGTATGCAGAATGATTAAGTCACACTGGGAAAGTTGCTGCCTGAACATTAAATCAGACCAATAAATAAAATAAGTTACTAGATCCCTTCTGCTATAACTTGAAAAATGTTTCCATTATGGAATGATTAGTGATGTTGAGTCAGCCTGCCAACTCATACATTCACTTGAGCTGTGCTGGTCTTGCATTTTGAATCTGTTTTTTTTTTTCTGTGTGAAAAAAACCATCTCTTCAGTTATCACAGTTTTCTTCACAGGATACAATTTAGTAACTAGATTCTAGATTTATTTTTAATACAATTGCATTCAGAGCTAAAAGATAACTTATTCTAGAAAGGACATAGGCTTTCTTTCAGGGTAGCCATAAATATGTTATTCCTCACAGTGATTGTAGCCTTATTTCTTCCTCCAGAGATCTATAAAAACAGGCTACATAATTTCTCTTCAGCATAATTGATGTGCAGGCTGGTTTACAAAGTGTGAAATGAAATCAGTGACCACTGGTGTTCTGTTTTACCCTAGCAATGCAATAGTAATTTCTTTCATGCTTAGCATTAACTTTCACATAGCTTATGAGTTACAGAATGTATTTTGAAGCGTTGTGTCCAAATTTGTTATTAGTTCTCAAAATCAATTCGTACCGACTATGATGAATAATGGCATCGTGTCATGCTATATTTCTCTCTCTCTTTATTATCATTTCCTCATCTTCATGAAAACTAGAATAGGATGATCATGGCTTATTTGGTGGTTAAATTCATAAGATAATTCTTGAAGTAATTATTTTAGTAGTGGTCAGAAGAATAGTTGAAGCCCATGAGATAGAAGGGATGTAATTATCTGTAAGAGTCTGCTTCTCCCAGACATACAGAGAAATGTGTATCCCAAGAACTCTGATGAATTATCCAACAATAAAAGAGATGAGGGTAAAAGGACAGCTAATCTCTATCTCCATTTTCCTACAAGGGTCCCTCTAAATAAACTCATTTAAACCTGCAGGCTAAGCACATCATCCTCATACTTAGAGATGTTTGCTGTATTTTTTTGAAAGCTCAATCTCTTGGGCAGTTAATATTTCCTACTGCCATTCATAGGTACAAGGAGAACCAGACATTTTGTGATTTTTCTTTCAGTCAGGGCTGTACTACTCAAGAGAATTGACCTTGAACTACTGCTGATATGTAAACTGAGTGTTATTGGTCTCCAGAAACATATTAACAATAGGTATACATATGAATAATGCATAAGTCAGTGCACTATTTCCTTCATTTTTTTGGTAAGTCTCTTTAGATATTTCTCAAGCCAGAACTCTGAAAAGCACTGAGCTAGAGTATTGGAGGTGAAATCAGTCTGCCAGTTAGAGCACAGGGGCCTGGTCTTAACTCTGCTGCTTCTTTGCAATGTGACCCTGATGGCATCAATTTTTATTTTTTTTTATTTTATTTATTTATTTTTTTTTTTGCGGTACCAGGGATTGAACTCAGGACCTTGAGCCTGCCAGGCAAGCACTTATCCCACTGAGCTATATCCCCAGTCCCTGATGGCATCAATGTAACTGCTCTGTATCTTAGGTCTCCCTCTCTGTATGAAGCAGATGTGGCTCGTGATGTCTAGCGAGGTCCTTCCTAAAGCCATAATTCAGATTTATTCCATGACTGAGTGCTGGTATAGCCGTGGCCAACAGCAGTGATAAGCTAAGTAAACTATGACAGCCAGACATCATTAAAATTGTCACTGTGATAATTGCTTAAGAAGGAAACAGGACTGTGATTGATGAAACAAGCACTAGGCCCTCTGCTATGTGCGTTTGTACTTTATGATGACCATGTAAAAGTCTGTATACAAAAAAGCCAGGGAGTAAATATAAAAGTAGTTTTAAACACTGTGAAACTGTGGGACCTTATGTTGCTTTTCCTTTTCTGTTACCTAAATTTTTGCAACATGGTTATGTTGCTCACTAGCATGCATGAAGAAGGAGCATACACATGTGTTCATTTAGACATAACATACTAACAATTGTGAATCTTTCTCTATTTTCAAGTATGTTAATGGGCAGAATGGTCCTGTTCTTCCACCATTTGGTACTGCATTTCCCATGTGCATCTACCCATTCCTTGTTCTCAGAACAAGCGCTCGTCCATAGCAAGTATTTGTGTATGTCTGCCTACTCTGGAGTCAGTGAAATCTTCTTTGGACAGTGTTTACATAACTGTCTATGGATAGAAGGAGGCACAGATCCTCATGGCTAGGGCAGTCTTTCCACCTGTTGTCTGGATTAGCTTCCAGGCTTCTCAGGAACCTCTCCAGTCACTAACATCTTTAAACAGAAATTTTCACTCTGGCCGTGTGGCGTTTGCAGCTATTCTCTGTCATTCTTGAGAGCTCTTCGAGCTAACCAGCTCCATTTCTTAGCTGTGCAATTGGACTGCCATCCTGTGACCCTCTTAAAGCAGCCCAGAGTGTCCTCTGGTTGTCACCAACCCCCGTGTAGTTAAATCCAGTAATATTTATGACTTCTGGGTCAGCACTTGAATCTATTCTAGACTAAAACGGGAGAAATTTGTTAAGAGATTTTAGTTAGCTCCTGGATCTCTAAGAAGGCCAGGGAGATCGATTCTCTCTGTACCTAAACTCTCAGGAGCAAGCCTGAGTTTCTTTATAGGAAATGCAGAGAAAACACCACTGCTTATTTTCTTCTGCTTCGATCAAGCTTCAGTCAGATGGTAGAAGCTCTTCTGAGTAACAGGACAATCCCGCCACCTTGCACGCCCTAGGGCCCGTTTTCCCCGGTGTTGCCATCTCTTCTCTCTGCGAAATGAAGGAACTGGCCAGACCTCAGCGTGTCATTCATCGCTACGTCTTGACAAGCTGAGTCACAAGTCACACCTGAGCGTCACTGAACCCTCTTACTAGTAGTTGTACTTTATGATAATGAGGTTTACAAAGGTGTTTTCAGTATTGGTGCATATTTTACATATGTGTGTATCTTCAGAAATAAACTTTAATCTGGACATCTGTGATAGTTTTTAATATGGCAAAACTCACATTATCTATTCAAGATGAAAATACACTTTTGTACTTCATGGCTGCATCAAACCAAACAAGTTTAGTTTGCTATTTCAGATATTTCTCTTTGTTAAAATAGGCCTTTTGGGTTTGAATTTAATACACATCATAGCAGTTCTTCCATTTCATTGGGAAGATTTAGGTCACAGAGGTATTTCCTGGCCCTTGCTTGTTTCCTCCTGCTTTTCTTCCTCCATCAGCATTGTCCAAAGTTAATGAATCTTATACATCAAAATTAGCACAAAAAATTAAAAAAACAAAATGAGGACTAATGACTTTATTTCTATAAGAACAGACTCTCCACTCTGCCAGCTTTTCCTTCTGCAGGCTTGCCTGTAGGAAAATGGTCCATTGGTTAAACATTAAAAACAAATTAGGAAATGTTTGTCTACCATAAATCTGGCTGTGGCATAGCTGGGCATTCTGTTTTAGCATTTTCTCAAAAAAGAAAAAAAGTATGATGATTATTATCACTATATTTAAAATGTTTCCTAAAAATTAATGAAGGAAACTTTTAGTCTCATGATATATTCCTTCTTTTTTTGCCATGCCTCTTTTTTTTTTTTTTGATATATTCTTTCTAAAACAAGACACAAATGTTTTCTCACCACTGGAATCCAGATAAACTTTTAATCAGATATATAATCTTATCTTTGAGATGAAGCCTGAAATTTGTGGGGTGAGAAAGAAGATGCCTTTTTAGATTAAAAAAAGAACCTCTAGAAACAGTATTAAGATCCTTTTGAATGTCTTCTGAGTACCACACTATGATTTGAAAAGGTGAAACTACAAAGTCCAGGTACAGGTAGAAAAGGATTAGAAAGTTAAATATAGTACTGTATACAGCCAGAAGGAAGAGGGCCATTTCACCAATAAGGTGTAACAATGATAAATATCTTCAAAATACCCAATGCAGAAACTAAAAAAAACTACCATGAAATTTTTTATATGACAATAAAAATTGGAAAATTTTAACATTCCTTTCTGAATAATTGTTGGAACAAGTAGACAGAAAATCAGAAAGGATAAAGAAACTCGAGTAACGATTTCAACCGATTTAAAGTAATTGAAATTCACAAAGACTGCCTCCAAATGTAGGAGAATACATTCTTTTCAAATACCATGGGGTATTTGTTGACATAAAATTTATTTTGAATTATAAATCAATTTGCCCACTGTATGGTCTCATTTCAAATTGTATTAAATTTGGAAGTAATGAGAAAGACAGCTAAAATAGTCACAAATACAAATGAACACAAACTGTACGTCAAAAGAAAACCCACAAGAGAAATTAGAAAATACTTGGAGATGAATGAGAAAGTGCAACATATAATTTGTATAATTGCTGGTACCTATCAAGTATACAAATTGATGGGCTTTAATATGGTATTCCCATACATTTATATATCATGGCATTTATTGAATGATGGACATACACTTTTTATAATGCTGCTAAAGCAGTACTTTGATGGAATTTTATAACACTGAAGAAATAGTTCAAGTCAACTATAATTACAGAATAATAGGTTAAAACAGAAACTTCAATTCAAAATTAACAGAAGGGAGGAAATAATAAAGGTAGCAGAAATCATGAAAATAGAAAACAAGGCTGGGCGTGGTGGCACATCCCTGTAATCCCATCCCCTGGGAGGCTGAGGCAGGAGGATCCTTGCAAGTTTGAGACCAGCCTGAGCTACAAAGTGAGCTCAAGGCCAGCCTGAACTGCACAGCAAGACCCTGGCTCAAAAAGACAAACAAACAAAAATAAATAATAGACATGACAAAAGTAATACAACTAAATGAAAGAGAAGAAAATACTACTAAATACCTGAAATTTTTAAAAAGTATCACTCTGGATTATAAAAACATTAAAGAGGAGTGCTATCAACAATTTTGTGTCAACAATGGACTGTTTGTATAGAATGGGCAGATCCCTTTAAAGAATAATGTAAATGAAAAAAGTGTATGTCCATCATTCAATAAATGCCATGATATATAAATGTTGTCTACGGCCATACCACCCTGAACGCGCCCGATCTCGTCTGAATTCATAATTTTTAAACTTCCTGCAGAACAGTGCCCAAAAACCTGTTTAATTCTCTCAAATATTTAATGAAGAAAAAATACTAATATTCACAAAATCTTTCAAGAAAGAAGGACCTATTCCTACCATTTATGAAAACTAAGTCAAAAAGGAAAACTACGGATGGGTTTCCCTCACATAAGTAGATGCAAAAATCCTTTACATATTAAATATGCTATTCAAATCCAGCGACATATAGAAAGGCTAATATTATCATGACAAAGTGTTTATTCCAAGAACATTTGGCTTGATATTTGAAAGTCAGCTCATGGAATTGACTGTTCTTGTAGGATAAAAAAAAGAAAACCGTATGAACATGTCAATATGTGTGAAACAACAACAAAATTCAACACGCATTTGTTCATTTGTGATTAAAAAGAGAATGAGAAAAGTAGGAGGGAAAAGAAGAGAGTTCCCTGAATCTGATAGAGAGTATCTGTGACAAAGCAACAGCTAGTCCTGCCGTGAATGGTGACACCCGAGATGCTTTCCTTCCACGTCAGGAGCAAACTACAAATGTCCATTGTTTCTTACTCACCACCGTGTTGTATGTCTGGGCAGTGTAATAGGGCACGAAAAGGAAGGACAGCTTGGAAGGGAAGAAGGAGAGATGTCTTTGTTTCTTGGTACTGGGAATCGAACCCAGGGCTTTCCCACTCACTGAGCTAAATCCCCAGCCATCTTAATTTTTTGTTTTTGAGACAGGATCCCATTAAATCGTTAAACTGACAGCCTGGGCTCACTGCCCTTATTTTTAGAAAGTATAAGTTTTGTAGAAAATCTTAAGGAGTTTGCATAAACAAATGTAAAAATCCTTCTATAGCTGAGAATTCAGCCAATTAGAATAAAAAATGAATAGGCAAATATGTATTTATTTCTATGAGCTAGTGAAGAACATCTAGAAATTGAAATTAATATCATTTGTAATGATTTAAAATCTAAAATACATATAAATAAATCTTTTAAAAATATACAAGATCAGAATTCTGAAAAACTAACAGCACTGAGAAACTGAAGACATACATACATGATGAGAAACCATGCTTGTGGATATTTTTAGGATTTAAATTTGCCCCCAAGTTAATTGAGCCTCAAATCAAAACCCCAAAAAGTTTTTTTGTAAAAATTGTCAAAGTGATTCTAAAAGTGCATATGAAGACACAAAACATCTAGAATAGCCAAAACAATTGTAAAATCAGAAAGCAGTAGATGATGGGGGAAGAGAAAGAAGGAGGGTGATACACACAGGATAGCCAAGATAACTGCCCTACCAATTTCTGTTAGTTCACTGAAAGGAGCGGTGTTTATATTGTTCGATCAATCTTACCTGCCTCTATCTGGTAATTGGAGCAACTACTCTGAAGATAACAATATGCAATATAATAACCATTGTTAATTTCCTATCATCTTGTTTTGAGATTATGTATTGTTTTTATGTTTTTTCCCCTCTCTTTAAAATAAAAGTTTATTCTAAAATGTTTTTAAAAGTAGATGAGTTTGCAATAGCTGATTATAGACTTTGTATAAAGATACTATACATATTGTATTATACTGTACCTTTGCACCTACTAGGGACTCCAAAATAGACCCACATTACAGAGGCATCCAGTGCATGTCATACAATTTCCAACAGGTATTGCTGCAAAGCGTGGATCCCCGACCTGGAACACAAATGTGTGCTGTGCATGTAACAACTCCTCGTGATGAGTGTAATCAGCACATACTGCAAACGTGTACTAATAAAATGTTTAAAATTAAAGCACGAAACGGTGGATTCCCGTATTGAAAAATAGTGAACGTTGACTTCCTCATTCTATGCATTAACTCAAAATGTATCCTAGACTCAAACATAAAATTTTAAATTATACATCTCACAAGGAGGAGGAGGAGGATGAATAATCACAGCAGTGGAGGAGGAGGGAGATACATGTTTTGTAGGCAAAGGCCAATGGAATGAAGACTTTCTGGAATGAGAGTCCTGGCAGATAAACACATGAAAAGGTGCTCCGCGTCTTTTGTCATCAGGGAAATGCGAATACAAGAATTTGTACTTAACACTAACATTTACTCAAAGAGACAAGTGCTGACATTATTAGCCTCTTTATTTCAGACATTAACTTCCTTAAAGTCATAGCTGTCTAGTTCCAAAGTCAATGTCCTTAGCCAGTGTACTCTGCTATAATTAACACTGTTTTTTTCATGAAATATTTCTAAAATCCAAAATTCACTCCGAACCACTAGAATGAAAATAGATTTTGCTGTAGTTTCTAAATTTTTTAAAAGATGTCTTCTATCAAAATATAATTGACCTTTAATAAATGGATAAACTGTAGCTCCACATAGTGTGTTTTGAAAAGAAACAGTCAGTGTATGGTGGGGTACAAGGCTGATTTTTCTTTTAAAGATCCTGTCGTGCTATGTGGCCCAGGCCACTCACGTGGTTGGCCAAGCTGTCCTCAAATTCTTGACCCTGTAACTTCAGGTATCCGCCACTAGTCCTGGCTTAAAGCAGGTCCCTTTTTAAAACGGTGAATTTTATAAGCTAGTTGTGGGGATGATGATATTTACTAAATGAACATTTTTCTCCTAAACAGGGTATAAATTATCATTGTTGATAAGTAACTCACATGGAATCACAGCATTCCCTTAAAGATCAGTTAAAAGTATTTCCAAAATGTGATTGAATATTTTTCTCATGACCCCTACATTCCATATCCAACTTTTTTTGGTTGAAAAATTGTAGAAAAGTATTCCAAAATTCTGAATACTGAATAGTGTGTGCATATCAACTAGTAGGTATTCTAAATAATGGAAGTATACAGATCATTCCCAAATAACCCATGTCAAACTATTTCCTTCTTTCTTCCAAAATGATACATGTAATTTAACCCTAATTTCTCAGAAAAACAGGCCTACTTATTCTCTCTACTGCTCATTAGAGGGTAATTTTTCTTGTAAAAGGCTACAATTTAGTTTTTTATTTTTAATGGTATTTTATTTTTACTTTTTCCGGCTATGACATTTTAAAATATATAAAATGGAGAAACTATTTATAACTCTACAATGACTTGAAACTTTACTTATGATATTTAGTTTTTCAGCATTTGTCACAAAGAATAATGGCAATCTTAATCACATACTACACTATCACACCTAGTCAAATTAATGGTAATGTCGTAACCTAAGCTAATACCCATAGCATAGTAATTTTCCCTAGATGTTGTCTGTATTATTTACAGGCAGGGTTTTTCCCCCTAGACCGTATGTTATCAAATTCACCCATTACATTTGGCAAGATATTCCTAGGTTTTTATAATCTAGGACAGACTTTCTAATTTTGCTTTGGTGTTTATGTTGTGAACAAGAATTTCCCATAGTGGCGTTTGTCTGCTTGTTTTTCTCAGTGTCACTTCCGATCTCTTTTATTTCTGTAGCCTGAAAATCAGGCCTACAGATTGCATGATGTTCAAGTTAAAATAATTTGGGCAAGAAGTATAGATGAATATTTCTCTAACATTGAAAATATTCACTTTTTGTAAGTTTATTGGTACAGTGTAGATACACATAAAAATTAGGTTGATCATAGGGAATTTGTACCCATATATATATTTTAATTTATTTTAAAAACAAAGGAAAACATTAACAGACATCTATTTACAAAATAGCATAAGAAAAATACAAGCAATACACAGTTACAGACAAAGTGGTAGGAAATTATCAGTGGTTGTTGTGTTACATATTGATATCCTCAAAGTGGTTTCTCGGGAGAACAAATAGAGACATGCAAGATTGATCAAATACGTAATCATTAACTGTTCCTTTCAGTAAAGTGATAGAAGTCAGTAATTCAACTGTGTTAGCTATCCTGTATATTCATACATACATACATAATTTTCCTTTCTTTCCTTTCTCTTTTCACTCACCCCAGTTGCTCTTTCCTTTTGAGTATGTCCCTTTCAGTTCACAATGTCAAACCTAATTTTTATTCACTATTTCAGGTTCTTACACTAGTGAGATAACACGTTGCTTACACATGGAAGTCTTGTTTATTTCACTTATGAGTGTGGTCTCTAGTTGTGACCATTTATCTATAAAAGTCTCAAGTTTATCTTTATAGCTGAATAATATTCCATTCTATAGAAGTACCACAGTATTTTTGTCCATTCCTCAGTGGATGGACATTTGGGTTGCTTCCACAATTTAGCAATTACAAATTGTGCTGCTATAAATATGGGTGCACGTGTATCGCTGTGATATGATAATTTCAGATCTTCTGGGAAAATACCCAGAAGAGGAACAGCTGAGTTGAATGGGACCTCCAGACCTAGGTTGTTGAGGAATCTCCAAACTAATTTCCACAGTGGTTTCACCAATCTACATTCCTACTAGTGGTGGATAAGAGTTCCTATTTCTCCACAGCCCCACCAGCATTTGTTATTGGTTGATTTCTTAATGCTGACCATTCATACTGGGGTGAGATGAAATCTCAGTGTTGTTTTAATTCGCTTTTCTCAAATGACTAATGATGTTGAACACTTTCTCATGTATTAATTTGCCATTTGTATTTATCTCAGAAGTGTGTGTTCATCTCATATGCCTATTTTTGGATTGGGTCTTTGAATGGGGGGGCTGATGTTTTTTAATTCTTTATATGTTCTAGATAGAAGACCTCTGTCCAAGGGACAATCAGCTAAAATTTTTTCGCACTTTGTGAGTTTTCTTTATACTCTGCTGGCAGTTTCTTTAGATGTGCAGAAACTTTTCAGTAGGATGAGATCCTACTTGTTGATTCTTGGAAGTACTTGCCATGTGATTTGGTTTTTGTTCATGAACTTTCTGCCTATCTTGAATGTCTTCAAGATTTTTACCTACATTCTCTTCCAATAGATTTATTGTTTCTGTGTTAATATTGAGATCTGTGATCCATTTTGACTTTAGTGTGGTGCATGGTGACAGACTTGGGTCTATTTTCAGTCTTTGGCACGTAGTAAGCCAATTTTTCCAGCACTATTTATTTAAGAGGCTGTCTTTCTTCCAGTGAGTTTGTTTGGCCCCTTTGTCAAAGATTAGGTGGCTGAGTGTGTTTGTGGTTGTGGCTGCATCTTGCAGTCTATTCCATTGATCCCCTGGTCAATTTTTTAGCCAGTACCAGGTTGATTTTATTACAGTAGCTTTGTAGTATAATTTCAGGTCAGGGATTGTGATTCTACCTGACTTGTATTTGTTGCCCAGGATTGCATTTGCTATTCTGGGTCTCCTCTGGTTCCAGATGAATTTAAGGAATGTTTTCTCTAGATCTGTGAGGTATGCTAGTGGTAGTTTAATGGGAATTGCATTGAATCTGTACAATGATTTTGGTAGTATGGCTATTTTCACAATGTTGGTTCTTCCTATTCATGAGCAAGGAATATTTTTCCATTTACTGAAGTCCTCTTAAATCTCTTTTTTCAGAGTACTGTAGTTTTCATTGAATAGATCTTTTATTTCTTTTGTTAAATTGATTCCTAAATATTTTATTTTCTTGGATGCTTCTGTGGAAGGTATGGTTTCCTTAATTGCTCTCTCAGTCTGTTTGTTGTTTGTGTGTAGGAATGCCATTGATTTTTTGGGTGTCGACTTTGTATCCAGCTACACTGCTGAATGTGTCAATTAATTCAAGGAGTCTTCTTGTGGACTGTTTGGGGTCTCCATGTAAAGTATCATGTCATCTGCAAATAGTGATGATTGTACTTCTTCCATTCTATCCTTATTCTTTTTATTTTTGTCTCTGCTCTGGCTAATGCTTTCAGAACTATGCTGAATAGGAGTGGTGACAGGGGACATCCTTGTCTTGTTCCTGATTTTAAAGTAAAAGCTTTCAGTTTTTGTCCACTTAGTATGATGTTGGCTGCTGGTTTGTCATAGATGGCTTTGATCAGGTTGAGGTAAAGGCCATCTATTCCTATTTTCTCTAGGGTTTTTATCATGAATGCATGTTGGAGTTTGTCGAAAGCTTTTTCCGCATCTATTGAGATGATCATGTGGTTTTTGTCTTTGGCTCTGTTGATATGGTGTATAACATTAATTGATTTATGAATATTGAGCCATCCCTGCATTTCTGGAATGAATCCAAGTTGGTCATGGTATATGATTTTTTCAATGATTTGCTGCATTCTATTTGCTAGTATTTTATTGAGCATCTATATTCATTTTATCTTTGCATCTATATTCATTTGGGAGATTGGTCTGTACTTCTCTTTCTTGGTTGGGTCTTTCTCTTGTTTTGGCATCAGTATAATACTTACCTCCAAAAATGAGTTAGGGAGAATTACTTCCTTTTCAATTTCATTGAAGAGTTTGAGGAGTGTTGATTATTATGTCTTTCCTGAATTTCTTCTAAATTCTGCTGTGAATCCATGAGGGCCTGAGCTTTTCTTTATTGGTAATTTTTTAGTCTTGTTTTCAATCTCATTAATTGATATTGGATTGTTCAGGATTTCTATATCTTCTTGATTCAACTTTGGTAATTCATATATTTCTAAGAATCTGTCCATTTCTTCCGACTTTTCTATCCTATCAGAGAAAAATTTTCAAAGTAGGTATTAATGACCTTTTGAATTTCTGTAGGATCTGTAGTGATTTCATCCTTTTCATTCTTATTGCATGAATATGACTTTTTAAACCTTTTTTGATAAGGTTGGCTAGGGGTTTATCAGTTTTATTTATTCTTTCAAAGAACCAACTCTTTGATTCATTTTTTTTTTGTAGTGTTGTCTTCATTTCAACTGCATTAATTTCAGCCCTGATCTTTATAATCTCCTCCTTTCTTTGGGCTTTGGGCTTGATTTGTTCTTTTTCCAAAAGTTTGAGATGCAGCATTAGGGTGTTTATATGTTCTTTCTCTTTCCTTATGTGTGAGCTCACTGCTATAAACTTCCCTCTCAGGACTGCTTTCATTCCATCCCACAGATTCTGATAAATTGTATCTATATTTTCATTTGTTTGTAGGTATTTTAAAATTTCTTCTGTGACCCATTGATTTTTGAGGAGGTCATTACTTAATTTCCAAGTGTTTATGGAGTTTTACTATTCCTTTTGTTGTTAATTTCCAATTTCATTTCACTGTGGTCAGATAATATGCATGGGATAATTTCAGTATTTTTGTATTTAGATAGGTATGCTCTATGGGTAGAATGTTGTCTGTTTTCGAGAAAATCCCATGTGCAGCTGAGAAAAATGTGTATTCTGATGTTGCAGGGTGGAACACTGTATACATCTACTAAGTCCATTTGTTCACATATTTGGTTCAGATCTGTTATTTCTTTGCTGATTTTCTGTCCAGTTGACCTATTTCTTTGTGTCAATGGGGTGTTAAGGTTCTCTATTACAATAGTGTTATTATTCATTTGGGTTTTCATGTCTGTTAAGGTTTGTTTTATATAGTATGAGGCTCTGATATTTGGTGCACTCATGTTTATGATTGTTATCTCTTCCCCTTGCAGTTTTCCCCTAACAAATACATAGTGGCCTTTTTTATCTCTTTTGATTGTTTCTATTTGAAGTTTACATCATCTGCAAACATAATAGCTACACCTGCTTTTTTCTGCATTCCTGTTGCATGGAGAATTGTTTTCCATCATTTGACTTTCATTCTGTGGATTTCCTTTTGAGTAAAATGTGTTTCCTATATACGGCTTATAGACGGATTTTGTTTCTTAATCCACTCTACTTGTCTGTTCCTATTGACTTGTAAATTGAGTTCATTTACATTTATGGTTATAACTGATATGTGTGGGCTTATCATTGTCATGTTATTTACTTGCTGCTGATTTCTTACTTTTTCTACCTGTTTAATTGCTTTCCCTGCTTGAGGGTTCCTTTATATTTTTGTTTTTGAAATTGCAGTCATTTTCTTGTCTGTCTAGGCTATCTTTTAGTACTTTTTGTAAGGATGGTGTGGCACTCGTGAAGTTCTTCAGTTGCTCTTTGTCATGGAAATATTTTATTTCTCTGTTAAACTTGAAGGATAGTTTGGCAAGATACATCAATCTTGGTCGGCAGCTGTTTTGTCTTAGGACTTGTAATACTTTGTTCCATGCTCTTCTTGATTGTATGGTTTATGTTGAGAAGTCTGCCGTGATTCTGATGGGCTTTCCTTTATATATGGTCTGTTTCTTTTCTCTAGCAGCTTTTAATGTTCTGTTCTTTTGCTGGAGATCTGGGATCTTGATTATTATGTCTGGGTGTAGTTTTGTTATGGGTATGACTAATAGGAGTTCTATATGCCTCATTTAATTGTATCTCAGTTTCTGTTTCCATCCTTGGGAGGTTTTCTGCTCTTATTTCTGCAAATATATTCTTTTTATGTCATTTGTGTCACCTCCTGCTGTTTCATTGACTCCTATTAGTCTGACATTATTTCTCTTTGCCTTGTCCTGCAGCTGTTGAATTGATTTTTCTTGGATCCTTGTTGATTTTAAGAGATCTTTCCTTTCACGATCACTAGCTGCCATGCTGTCTTCAAGATCTGAAATTCTATCTTCGACTTCATTCAAATGGTTTTGCAAGCTTTCAGTGGAAGTTTTGATTTCCTGGAAATCTCTTTGAGTCTCTTTCATGTGTTCTAATTCATTCCTATGTTGCTCATGTAATGTTTCCAGCCATTGCCTATGTTCATCTATTTTTTTTATCTATTTCTTCTCGAGATATACTGAGTAATTCTTTCATTATTGTCATTTCATTTTTTGCCTGAGAGATTATTTCTGATCTGATATCTTCTGTGGCCTGATGGAGTT
The DNA here is from genome assembly GCA_004027595.1 of Dinomys branickii. NCBI lineage: Eukaryota > Metazoa > Chordata > Mammalia > Rodentia > Dinomyidae > Dinomys > Dinomys branickii. The sequence continues at coordinate 2,468 of PVLD010007330.1, read as the reverse complement.
GTTCCTTTACTTCTGCAACCATTTCATCAATTTCATGTGTGTGTTTACCAAGTTCTACTATGCTGATGTCTCCTGGACTTGTTCTGAGTGGGGTGGAGTTCTGAGATTGCATTTTAGGTCTTTGCTTTGTCATTTTTGATGCCAGAGGCAGAACGCTCAGTCTCCCTCTTCTCTGGCACGTCAGCAAAGGTCGTTAGTGCCCTAGTTTTCCTGGTGGTCAGGTCTGCCCCTCAGTGTTCCCTGAGATGTGCTGAGATGCGAGTTTGTGTTTTCTAGTAGATGATGAAGTGTACCTAGTTCTCCCAGGTCTCAGACACAAACTGTGATGTCAGTTGATGGCAGACTGTCTGATGTGGTGTCCCCTTGCAGCTCAGGGCACATGTATGACCCAGAAGCAAGCTGCACTGGTGACACAATCACGGATCATTCATCCTGTGACCCCCAAGCAGTTCAGGGCATAGGCAAAACCCAGACTTGAATTGCAAGGTCAACAGTTTGTGAAGCACGTGTTTCCATGTCTCCAGGCAGCTCAGGGTGTGCAAAGGAGCACAGTGTGAGCTGTGCGGTGGTAATCAGAGACCACCTATGTCTGCAACCTCCAGAAGGTCAGGGTGCAAGTAAAGCCCAGATGCAAACCACGGTGAGAGCAGTTTGTGCATACATTGCCCTACTACCTCCACGGCCAAGGGTATATGCAGGGAGGGCCCAAATGTGAACCCCAGTGTTAGTAGCTCCTGGGGCTTCTGAGTGAGGACCTCTTGTCTGTACCAGGAGCACAGAGGGTGGAGACTCAGACTGCAATGGTGGCAGTTTTGTGGGTCACCTGCTCTGCCCCCTAGAAGTAGATGGGAAGTATCTGTGTACCTATATATACTTGGATTCCTCTTTTTCCCAACCCCCTTTCCCTTCAACCCCTCTTCCCCTATTTACAAAGCTTAGTTTCCTTTTTATCTTTTTTCAATAGTTTTTTCCTTTTCTCTTTCTTCTCTTCACCTTCCCCTCCCTAGTTCCTCTTTCCTTTTCAACACTTTTATTCTATTTCACAATATTTATTGTAGATTTTGGTCATTTACTCTTTCAGGTTTTCATACCAAGGAGTCAATGTAATATTTACATGTGTTTCCAGTTTATTTCACTTAAGAGTATGGGCTGAAAGGTTTCTATTTATCTGGAACTGTCTCAAGTTTGTCCTTCTTTATGCGTGAGTAGTACTCAATTGCATAAAAAAATATTTTTAATCATTGCTCAGTTGATGGGCATCTCAGTTGTAGTCGGGATTTAGCTATTACAAACTGTGCTGCTATAAAGATGAGTGTGCGTATATCACTGTGGTATGATGCTTTTAATTCTTTCAGGAAGATGCCCAGAGGGGAATACCTAGGTTGAGTGGAACCTCTAGTCCTAGGTTTTGAGGAGCCTCCACACTGATTTCCACGGTGGTTGCTGCATTCTGTGCTCCCACCACCAGTGGATTAGGGTTCCCTTTTCCCCACAGCCCCTCCAGCATGTTTGGTTCTCTTTTTTTCATCTGTCTGGGATTTGGGGTTTTTTCTTTCCTTCTTTCTTTTTCACTATTTAGGTTTCTGACCTTTCTTTTTGTTTTCTTATATTCATCTTTCTCTTTCCTCAACTATCTCTCTTGATTTTATGGTATTTTCATGTGAGTAAACATTGTCTCTTCTCTTTGTGGTTCACTTCAATATTCTTCTGCTTTCTTTTCTATTTTCTTTTTTATTCTTTCTCTTTTGTGTTCTGCAGCTTCCTAAACTCTGGGTGATCATTCTTCGCCCTCCAGTCTTGCTTCCACTACATCTGTCCCCATTCATCTCCCTGTTTTGCTCCCTATCCCTTACATCCCCCCGTACACACTGTACTAATGGAAAAATCACTGCCTGCAAGTTCCTAATATATGTTGAATTTTGCTGTGTATATGTAGGCAATATTCTTAATAATCCTTTTGCACATTTGTGTTACTTTCTGCATGTGCAGTGGCTTCATAGTGACAATAGCAATATTACTACTAATAGAAAACTTACTAAGTGAAGTTCAAGATTTTTTTGCTTATCTCCCACCTCGGATGTCCAGGCAGAGGATGATGTTTGAAAACTAGTTGATTAGTGGCACAAGCACTTGCCTGGCAAGTGCAGGGTCCTGAGTTTGATTCCTGGTACCAAAAAAAAAACAACAAAAACCTAGTTGATCAGACTCTTTTGCATAAAGTTATATTATTAATTTGATATATATTGTACTTACTTGTTTACATTTGTTTGATTTCAAATTTTAAATTTTAATTTTGGAACATGGAAAACAGGATTCAAAAGCCAGAAGTATGGGAAAAGCCATAGTCTGAGAAATCTGCCTCCAGTTGGCCCAATTTCTCCTACTGTGTTCCTACCCGCCCCCTGTAAGAAACTGTTCCTGTTATCTGGTTTGTCACCTGTGTCATTTTTGGTAGAAGTAAGCAAGTG
>PVLD010007329.1:0-92434 GCA_004027595.1 Dinomys branickii | reverse complement strand
AGTTTTGAGACTGCGTTTTGCCCCTCTGTTTTCCCATTTTTGGGTATCAGATTCAAAATGTGGAGCTATAAATTCCACAGGCAGTTCAGCAGGCGGAGGTCTGCTGCAAAGGCTGCTCCAATGATTCCTTCTCTTTGGGAGAATGTCCCTTAAGCTTTCTGCTGAGATTTGTTCTTCTGTCTTCCCTTTTTTGGGTATCTGATTCAAAATATTGAGCAGTAGACTCCCCAGGCACTTCAGCAGGCAAAGGTCTGCTGCAGAGGCTGCTCCAGTGACTTTTCTTTGGGGGAATGTCCCTTAAGCTTTCTGCTGAGAGTTCCGCTTAAAAGGTTGTACAGATGTTGGTTAGCTATTCCCTAGCTAGAGACCTGGGTGAGGTGTGTAAGACTGCTCCCCCGCTCTCCCAGGGTTCCCTGCAGGTATAGGGATGGATCTCCTCCCCCACTCGGTGATCTGGTCGTGAGCGCAGATAGCTCACCGTTTTCGGAGTCCCTGCAGGCAGGAAGGTTCCAAGGTGCCAGTTTTTTGTGCTATGCTCGCGATCCGCCGCTCGTTTCCTCGCGCTCTCCGGGTCTGGGGGAGGGAGCGGGATGCTCCGCTCCTATGCTGCTCGCGCCGCCCTGGCCACGGACCGCCGGCTGCCGAGGGTCTAGGCTGCGCAACCTGCCCGATGCGCGCGAAATGTGGGACTGCCGGGCGTTGCCGCTGCTAATAAGCCGATCTCTGTCGGGAGTCGCTGGAAAGCTGCGCCGGCTCGGGAGGCGGAAGGGACCGAGCTGCCTTTGCCCCCAGGGTGGTCGGACCCAGCCAAGCCCCCTCCCCGCGCGGAGCGTCTCTGGCTCCCAGCGTCTGGGGCTTTCCCGCGTCTCGCCACGGCAGTTTGGGCCGCCCTACCGCATCTCCCCCGGCAGCTCAGAGAAACACGTTCAGTTTGATCTTCCCAGCCGAGGTCCCGACATTCACGCTCGCCAAGTCTGTCTCGAGCTGGTGGTGTTTATCGAGGAGGATCGCTTCCTTGCTGCTCACCTGGTCGCCATCTTTTGCCCAAACTCGGCATTTATGATTAATCACACAAGGGCTCTGCTTAGTTTACCTCAAGTAGACAGCAAGTGCCTTCAACCTCTGAATAGTCCTGACCAGAAGCTGAAAGTACTTTTATCCAGCTGATAGAGTCGAGATTTCTCAAGTATTTCAGAATCCATGATCTGTTCTAACTCTGGTGGTACATGAGTTGTTGTTTTATATATCCTTCTACACAGTAAGTCTTCAGTGATGAATGAGCTCTGTTCAGGGAGAACGTCAGTAAGTCACATTTGTTCATAAGTCTGACAAAGTAAGTCCTATACACCTCCGACAAAAATATATAATGTATGTATTGTTTTGCACTCTGATGGTTCCCTCCATATCACCAGGGCTTTTCCTCCTGCTTCCAGACATCCTGAGCTCTGATCAAGTAGTATACTACTGGGCTCTATCACATCATACAGTAAGTACACAGCAGCACAACTGTGACAACGTCCTGCAGACACCTGGGCTACTTCCACAGTTTGTTCGCATCTATGAATGTTAGTAATGTGAGGTCCTTTAGGATCTGTGAAAGTTCACAACTTAAATGTTGCCGAGTCTGGGACTTACTATAATTCAATGACAACATAAACTTAGGGAAAGCAAACCATAGCACTCAGGAGGCTGAGGCAGGATGATCACTTTTGAGTTAGAAAGCAACCTGGGCTACAAAGTGAGTTCAAGGCCAGCCTGAACTGCATAGTGAAACTGTCTCAAAAGGACCACCCCCTGGCTCACTTCCGGCTCAGAAAGCGGCATTTCTTAAGATATGCATATTTTCAAAAACTGAGGAGCATAGTACTTGGCTAAGTCTATGTGTGGTTTCCCTGCATTCTTAAAAATTAGTTAAGGATGTTCAGAGGCACAAATATACAGTTGGGCTTTTCCATCCAGTCTTCAAAACATGTAGCTGTCAAGTGGTGATGACAGAATGCACAGGAAAATACCCTCAATCTTTACAGAAACAGGAAAGAATAAGATTTACTCCCTCGCACTTTGAGGGTTGGATACAACATGAGTGAAGAACAAACCATCAGAATCTCAAAATGTGCTTGTGTGTTCCACATTTACTAGTACCCCTCTGCCACGTCACTGCCAGGGCATGGCAGGGCCAGGTGGAAAGATATCTGGATGGCAGATACCACGCCTGCCCTGGAAGATACCCAGTCCCCTGAGCAGCTCCCTGCAGGTCTCCAGGAGCAATTCCGGAGCTCTAAGTGAAAAGTGTTTTACCTGAGGAATTGAACCCTCAGAGCACTGCGGTAGGCTGCGGAGCCCTAATCTCTCAAGCCCTAGTGGCCTTGGGTTACATTAATGGAGCCCAAATCTGCTCTTGGCTAAGAGCCCCTAGCAGCACCCTAGTACTTGGTGACTCTGGGAAGTCACAGAGTAGCTAACAAATGTTCAGAGAGAAGGCAGCAAACCATGGGCTACTGCTTTTAACTGAGTGACTTCACAGGACTGAGTGAAACTGAGGTCTTGCTGTGGAAGAATGAAAGAAAAAGGAAATTAGAAGATAGGAAGGAAAACAGTAGATTTTATTGTGCTAGTGATTTTTTTATGCTGTAATACAAAAAAAATCAAAAAAAAATTTATATGCTGTAATACATAGTAGTCAGAGAATCAAAAGAAAAACCATGATCAATAGGTAAAGGACAGGTTTTGGGGAAAATATCTGATAAACACAGCACACACTGATGACTATAAAAACAACCCTTAAAACTAAAAACAGGAAAATTGAAAAGCATTTCCTTAACAGGATATATGGTATTCACCAAAAGCTGGAAGCAACCCTGATATGTACCAATAAAATGTTAGAAGCATTTTCTTTAGAGTCAGGAAGAAAGCTAGGTGGTCAGTTATCACTATTTCTACTAAGCATTGTTCATAAGGAGCAAGATAACATAAGATCTGGAAGAGAAAACAAAATTATCATTACTCATAGAAAATATGAACATATACACAACAAACTAAGAAATCATTAGCACTAAGAGAATTCGACAGGGTTATTTGAATATATGTATAAAGCCAATAATATTCCTATACACTAGGATCAACAAATTCTTTTCTATGAAGAGCCAAGTAGTAAAGATTTTAAATTTTTCAGGCCTTATGGTCTCTACCTTAACTGTTCCACTTCACCATTGTAGCGCAAAACAAGCCACATGTACAGAAATGGGCATGACTGTGTTTTAGTAACATCTTACTTACAAAAGTAGGTAGCAAGCTAGATTGGACCCATGGGCCAGTTTGTGTTCCCTGTCATCCACCATTGCTGAAAAATTAGAAAAAACAAAAATGTATCTACTATAGCACCCAGACTGGAAGATACTTATGAATACATCTAAAAAAATTTTTGTGCAAAAACCTATTTGGAAAAAATTATAAAATTTTACTGAAAGACATTAAAGAAAATCTCAGGAAGTAGATGAGAAAAGTCAATGTTTTAAACATTTCCAAATCCCCAAGTTAATTAGTTCAATGGAATTCCAATAAAAATGCCAACGGTACTTTTGTGAAACATAACGGTCTGCTTGCAGATTTTATATAGGAGTTAAGAATAATCAAGGCATTTACGAAGCAGAGCAAGGCAGGGAGACATACTGTATTAGAGGTAAAAATTTATTATAAAATAATAGTAAAGCCATGCAGTTTGGTAAATAGGTAATTTCATTTGAAGAAAAAAGGAGAAATTCTAGGTACAGACCCACTCATGCGGGAACATAATAAATATATGACAGACCTGGTATTTCTGACTAGGAGGGTAAATATCAACTACTCAGTGAATGTGCTATAATAGCTAGAATCATATCACACCCCACCAGAGGGCTGCATATCATATCATACAGTACCCCTAACTCACAAAACATGCAAAAATCCATTTCAGATTCATCAAAGACCTACATAGAAATTCAAAGCTTTAAGACAAATTAAAGGACAATATAAGAGACTATCTTTAAGATTGTGAGAAAAAGAAAATATCTAAACACGACAGAAAGTTTTTAAAACAAAACATAAAAATTTATATTTACCTCAAAATTGAAAATTTCTGTACATAAAATATCATGAATTATGCTAAAAGACAACACTAGTAAGGATATTTGCAAAGCGTATAACTAACAAAGGCTTAGTATTCAAAATAAAATATAAAAATACATGACGGCATATGTCTGTAATCCCAGCACTCTGAGAGACTGAGGCAGGAGGATCACAAACTTAAGCCCAGCCTAAGCAATTTAGTGACTTAGGGAGATCCTTTCTAAAAATTTAAAATTTTTCAAAAAGCACTGGAGATGCAGCACAATGAGAAGGCTCTGCGTTCAATTCCCAGAACCTAAATCAGTAAGTTAATAAATTCCACAAAGATCAATACCTCACAACACTGCCAGAAAAGCTGTGAAATAATACAGTGTGATTATCTTGTGCGTGAAGCCTGAGACATTCAAAAGGTTACTCCTTACTATTAAAAATCAGACAACGTTCACTGGAATAATAAATACCAAGCTGAGGACGATTATCTTTTGGAAAGATAGTGAGACAATCATGGAGGGAACTGAGACCTGGATTTGATGCCCAGCGCTTTACTTCAGTTGACAGTGGATGCGAAGAGCATAACTTGCTGTCTTCTGCGAAGAGCATAACTTGCTGTCTTCCGCGTGAAAAGAGTTTATCCTGGGAAGAGAATCCAATTTAGCAAAAAGCCTGAAGCATTAAGGTGCAATTTTCTTTTAGGACTTTTGGCTGTGAGAAGCTCGAGTGGCTTAAGCCAAAAAGGGGAAAGTGTGCGTTCGTGGAAATAAATCATGCAAAATCAGGCGTGGAGCCGACCCGGGTAAACTCGATGTGGGCACTGCACAGCAAGCACGCACGTGCACGCACACACAAACACAAACGCGCACGCACGCACGCACGCGCATGGTCCCACACGTGCGTGCACACTGCGCACCGCACACGCATGACGGGGTGTGGCTTCACGCTCTGGGCTCCAGGAGAAACAGCGGAAGCACCCAGGGCGGCCTCTCTGCACCCCGAGGACGGCTGAGGCAACGGGGACAGGGCTGCGAACCGTGCGTGTCACGGCACCTCGCTTGTCACCCGCCGCGTCTCCTCTGGGAGCGGGCTCTGCCCCCCCGCGGCCCCCCGCAGCGCCGCCCCAGGGTCCTCAGTCGCCCTGCGCCCCGCCCCGAGCCCCGCCCACGGCGCTGGCAGCTCTGACCCGGTTTCCCTAGCCCTGTGCTACAGTCTGGTCCCGCACCCCGCCGTTCTGCCCCGCAGCCGCCTCTCTGCTCGCTATGACAGCGCAGCCGGCACTGTCGCCCGGGCCGCTATGCCCTGGACACGCTGAGCTTCATACAGCCTCGGGACAGCCTGAGGGCCCGCGTGGAGCGGCTCCTGGCCCTGCTCAGCCCGGTGACCGACCACACCAGGCCCCACTGATCCAAGGCTAAGCCTTCCGCCCTGCAGGGATGGTCCTGGGACGGCTTCCTAAAGCTCCTAGGCGTGTCACTGCGCGCCAGCCCCGCGGCCCAGCCCGGGAAGTCTAACTGAAACCGCGGGCTATCTTGGAGTCGGAACCCCGGGCCTCAGAGGTGGGTGACATCTTGGTACCACTCACTGCGGGGCTGTCCTGTCACCTGGCAGGGGGCGTGATGCCAGGCCAGGGTGTACTCAGGCTGGGGGACCCCCACCACCAGGCTCTTCCTTGGATAAACCCATGAGTGCTCTGCCGCAGGTGGAAGTGGACAGGACAGATGTGGCTTGGGCAGCTGCAGTGAGCTGACTGCATATGCACCCCAAATTTGTACAATGAAGTCCTAACCCCCAGAAGGAAGGTATTTGGAGGTGAACTTCAGGGAAGCAATTGGTCAGAAGGAGGGGGTGCCTCAAGAATCTGACCCATCAGAACTGACCCAACAGAGCAATGAATAGCATCAGAAGACTGTCCGCACCCAGCACCTGGCCATGCTTGCACCCTGGTCCTGGACATCCATCCTCTCAGCTGGGCATAATCCCAACACTCTGGGAGGCCTCAGCAGAAGAATCACAAGTTCAAGCCTAGCTTGGACAATTTAGCAATGTACCAAGACTCTGTCTCAAAAAAAATTGTTTTTAAAGAGCTAAAGATGCAGCTCAGTGTGAAGGCCCTGGATCTAGTCCCCACAACCACAAAGCCAAACAGGACTTCCAGTCTCCAAAGCTGTGAAAGGTGCATTTCTGCTGTTCATCACCTCCTGGGCTACAGCCAGAAGGACTGCCCAGGAGGCCCCTGCCCCTTCCCCCGGGTCCCAGCTGCTGTCCAGAGGCTGCATAGGCCCAAGCTTTGCAGAATCAGCTGTGCTCCATGCCGGCTCCAGACAAAGCTGGGCTTCTGCACCCTGCACAGCAGCTCTGGAAGGGAGCAGACTTGGAACTGGGAAAAGGTCCCCAGCAGGAGAAGTCAGGCGACAATCCTGCACTGAGTTTAAAGAAGTGGATTGACAAGAACGAAATGCACCCACCCCACACGCTTTTACAGTTTTCCAGACAAGGGGACTTTTATTCATGCGGAGCAACAGCTTTGAGTTAGCAGGGGATTTTTTTCCACAAACAAATATTACACTGCTGGCCAAGGGATGTGGTGAGAAATGGGCTATAGAAAGCCAAACTACAGAAAATCAGCAGAGCCAGAAGGACTGAAAAATAAATGACAAAACTGGCAAATTGATAAGGAAATAAAAGAGAAAAAGCCTAAACAATGTTAGGGTAGATGCAGTGAAGAATTTTAAGAATCAGAAAACAGTTTATTGGCATAAAATCTGATTGCAATTGATCACGTTTGCATCAAACTTCAAATGTGGAGGCTCACTGCCTGCTGTGACAGGCCAGGTGCAGCCTGTGGGAGGTGACCACGTCATGAAGACGGAGCTCCTCAAACACGAGACTGGCGCCCTCATACGAGGGCCCTGGGCCCTGGGCCTCTGACTCCACATGAGGAGGCACAGGACAGTGGACCAGGAAGCAGCCTGCACCGCACATGGCCTCACAGTGCCTCCTCCACTGCCCCAGCCTCCAGCTCCATGGAGACAATTTCCTGTCCTTCACAAGTCACCCTGGCCTGACGACCTGTGAGAGCAGCCCAACCTGCATAAGACACAAAGTGGGTGGATAATTAATGAGAAAAAAAATGTATCAGCAAAACTAATTGAATAAGAAAAGAAGTTGCAGACGGGCATGGTGTGGCACCCATGCAACCCCCGCACTTGGGGGGTTGAGGCAGGAGGATCACTATGAATTCAAGGCCAAACTGTGCTACATAAGCGAGTTCAAGGCCAGCCTGAACTACATAGCAAAACCCTGTCTAAAAAAAAAGGTAAGGCAGGGACAGAGAAAAAAACAATAGAAAAATGACTGACAGGTTAACATCCATTATTTCAGGCTGGCATCTTTGCTAAGAATTTAGGCAGAGGAGCCTCATGTTCCTGCCTTTAAGATGGTCCCGATGGAGAAGCTCTGGGCTGCCCTGGGAACGAAGGCGGGAGAGACTCCACTTCTAGCCTGGCTTGCAGGCCTGGTCAGCAGCTTAGCTCAAAACGGTGGTTTCCTACAATTTTTATTTCACAGGGCAGAAAAAATAGACTTAATGGCAAATAACCCAGTGCCTGTTTGGGGAAAATGACAGAAAAGACATTCAGGAATTCCTTTAGCAGTGAGAGAGAAATAAGGTCCCCCCACCCACCCCAACCCTGTATGCTTCTGCCAATCACCTGTCAGTACCCACAAAGCACAGTTTGACTGTGACTGTCAATGACCAAGGCAGGGTTTTTTATCACATTGATGTCAGCCTGGAAGTTTTTGAAATTTCCATCTGTAATATTATCCATCTGGGCCAGGTGTGGTGGCACATGCCTGTCATCCCAGCACTCAGGAGGCTGAGGCAGGAGGATTGCTGGGAGTTCAAGGCCAGCCTGAGCTACATAGTGAGACCCTGTCTCAAAAAAAAAAATTATTCTTCTGGGCCTCCTCTTGGAAAAGTTTGTGCATTGTAGACACTGACCCATTATGCCAGCAGTTTGGAATATTATAATATTTGTCTGCAGAATATTTTTGAACACTACTAGTCCACTTGAGAGAAGTAAAAGTCCTTGGGTGATGTTAAACAAATGAGCAATGATTACAGCACAAGCTCACTGGTCATAAAAGCAGCTGTGTGTGGTTGTCCCCTTCAGCATCACCTTAAGACAAACCCACCCCAGGACAGCCTGGGGTGGATTTTTGGGGTCATGACCTTACATGGCACATTGAGAACAGGCCTTGCCAGGCTTGGAGGCACACACATGTCATCCCAGCATTCGTGAGGCTGAGGCAAGGATCTCTTGAGTTCAAGGCCAGCTTAGTTCGAGGCCATCTCAAGACCCTGTCTCAAAGAAGAAAACAGAGGCCTTTTCCACATACTGCAATGTCCCTGTGTGTGAAGCCCCTGGGCGTCTGGCCGCCTGAGCCCCTCAGCCTGTTCCAGAGAAGCTGACCAATCCAGGAAGATCCAGGGTCAGAGTTGATGACAGTGGCCACCCCGGTGCAGGAATCGCCCTGCCTTGTGTGGGAGCTGAAGGCACAGGACATCCAGCGCACAATGTAACAGAAATGCACTTCCCAGAGCGTGGCGAGTGGCATCCTCGGCTTCCGCAGGACCCCCCAGGGGTAGAGCTTGTGAGGTAACCATTACATACTTGTAATATGTGTTAGGAAGAATATAACCAGCACTGCAAACCTAGCTTTTACAGATGTTACTACTTAAAATAATTTATCAGCTAGGCATGACAGCACACACCTGTGATCCCAGCACTCTAGGAGGCTGAAACAGGAGGATTGAAAGTTCAGGCTGGGGATATAGCTCAGTGGAATAAGTGCCTGCCTGGCAAGCACAAGATCCTGAGTTCAATTCCCACTACAGCAAAAAAAAAAAAAAAGAAAGAAAGTTCAGGCACACCTTGGACAATTTAGTGACTTATCAAGACTGTGTATGAGAATAAAAATAGATAAGTAAAAAGGGCTGGAGACATAGCTCAATGCAAAGGCTCTGGGTTCAATCCTCAGTACCACAAATTTTAAAAAAAAGATAGTCTTACCTATTTAAATGAACACATTTGAGTTTGCCTTGTCTGCTTATTTAGATACGAATGCTAAGCAGGCATCTATGTTTTAGTTGAGGCTGTGGAAAGAACCGTGCAGGTGGCGTACAAGTCACCACAGTTCAGAAAGCCAGTCTGTCCAGTTCACTCAGTGAGACCCAGTGTCACCCAGCAGGCAGAGCCAGAGACCGTGGGACACACCTCAGATGCACTCTGCTCAGTGCCCCGTGTGACTGTCCTGAGTGTGAGCTGGGGCAGGACACATGGTGCAGCCCTGTCTTGCTTTGTTTCCTGTTGCTGTCACAAGGCCCCTGAGTGAGGCCAGTTTATCATGAAAAACAGATTTGTTCTGTCTCATGTTGGAGAGGCCCCAGAGCTTAGACCTGCACCTGCTCGGTTCGGGGAAGGCCCTCAAAGTGAGAGACAGGGCTGAGGAGCGGAGCCCACTCCTCTGCAACAGTGGCTCTGAGGTGAGCGACGGGCCCTGGGTCAGGACTGCAGTGTGCCCTGGCTCTTGCTGCGGCTTATGTCATGCACACTGCTGGTACCAAAAACTTATTTGGCACAGATATTGTCTACTTTCAAAATCCAGACAAAAACAAAATATCCAGCAGCCAGAGCGGGAGCGATGGTGAGCGTGTTCAGTGCCTGTGGTCAAATGGCTGAGACAATTGCTGTGTATCCCAGTTCCCTTCCACCCAGCAAACTGGATCCCAGAAAAGCATTTTGGATGCCTCCACCATGCTATCCACCGACTACCTGTGGCTACAGAGGTGGTAACCACCGTGCCACTTGGGGGTGGGAGTGCAACGGGGAGCCCATCCCCAAGAGAACAGCAAGGTAAATGAGGCCTGCCAGCAGCTTGCCCAGCCCCAAGGCAATAAAAGTTGCAGCCGGAGTCTACAAAGAGATCTCTAGGTTTTCCCTGTTGTCACTGATTTGGGCTATATAAAAAATTCAGGCTGGGCGTGATGGTGCACGCCTGTAACTCCAGTACTCAGCAGGCTGAAGCAGGAGGATCATTGCAAGTTTGAGATCAGCCTGGGCTACAAAATGCGCTCAAGGCCAACCTGAACTGCAGAGCAAGACCCTGCTCAAAAAGACCAAAAAATCATAAAATAAAATAAAATAAAAATTTTTTAAAACTTGAGTTACTCAAAACCTTACTTAACCACACCAGACTCTTGTATTGCTCAATTAGTCACTCTTCCCTTGACAAAAATTAATAAAAGTTATAAATAAGGAAATGGGTCTACTGGTTTCAATAGATTAAACAAAAGCACCCCAAAATAGATTTGCCTATTGAAGGAAAAAATATTTAAAGGGCTTTTAAACACAGGTGTGAATGTTTCAGGGATTGCCCAGCACCACTGGTTTAAAGCATGGCCTCTGGAACGTAGCCACTGCAGACCCACAGAGAGCGGGCACTGCTTCTCACCCTAGCAAAAGTGTTAAGTTGCCAACCTAGAAAAATGCAGACTGACGATTTATGTTTGGATCACCTTATTCAACTCAGACAAGAAGTTATAATGAGCTACTCTTTAATACTGACACTTGCCAAGGAGCATCTCTATATGAGTGGTTTTATTCTCCTAAAAGAATGGCTCTGGCCAGTAGCTAAGTGGGAGAAGATTCCCTCTTGAATCAACCTGATCCTGCAATTAGAGACCATCTTATGGACAGATACACACCGTATGTCTTGGAATTTTTAGAGATAATTAATCCAGCTAACCAAACTAATATGAACGACCATTTTCAAGTACATCCCAAGAGAGTCATCGTGTGTCTACTCCTAGACATTGCACTGCTCTTTCTTAAGAGGGATCCTAAAAATATGCTGATAACTGATTTCTTTGGAAGTATAGAGAAAGCAAAAATTATAAGAGAAACTATTAGTTTGCAAGAGGATTCAGAAATCACAGAAAGCAACCACACTGTCCTGGTGCATGCTGACGATGTGGCCTGAAATCCTAGAAATTGCCAAGCAGCTACCATGCTTAGTCACAAGAATATGAAATTAAATGTGTACAGAGATGATGCAGAAGTGGATTATAGAGGCTATCAGGTGACCATGAAAAATTTTTATGGGTGTTAACTGGGAGGATCCCATCTAGTACACCTACGTCAAAAATGTCTTCTTTCTGATGAAGAAGCAATATTCTTATTTATATGACAGAGCATGATGGAAATAGTTTCTTGAAATTTCAAAATTTTGAAAAAGTTACCAACATAGAACTTGCAGATGCTTTTGAACAGATGTGGCAATTACCCCAAACTGTTCAGATCAACCTTAAATGATTTTCACACCTTATTTAACAACATTAACTAACTCCACCCAGCTTTGGGCTAATTTCTTTGGTGTTATTAATTATCATTCTCCTTCAGACAATTTAATTTGCTTCTGTTTTCACAGGTGGGTTATCTCAGGGTAAGAGGGGCTAAATGATGTCTTCCTCTTCCAGAATACAGGCACATCATGCTCCCTGTTTTATTGGTTCCCCATTTTGTATACTTTCCCATTCCCTATTGCCAGGGCCTCTCACTGAGGGAAATGCTGCTATAGACAAATGGTTGACTACTGTCAGTGTTACTCCCTCAGGTCCTATTCAACAGGTTTCTGTTTCTCATGCCACCTTTCATCAAAATGCTTCTGCCCTGCGGAAACAGTTCCATTTGACCCGGGAACAGGCCTGAGAAATTGTTACACAATGTTCTTCATGTGTAATACATCTTCCCTCACCTTCTATGGGGGTCGATCCCCGAGGGTTACACCCCAATCATCTCTGGCAGATGGCTGTCACTCACATTCCTGAATTTGGTTCTTTACACTGGGTCCATGTTTCAGCGGACACTTCCTCACGATTCATTTTTGTTTCCGCCTGCACCAGTGAAGCGACTAAACGTGCCATTGCTCATTGTTTGGATGCCTTCAGTGCCCTTGGCTGCCCTCGGGCACTTAAGACTGACAATGGCCCAGCATATACAAGTGCCACTTTCCAAAACTTTTGTAACACTTTCATATTTCCCTCACCAGAGGGATTCCTTATAACCCTCTAGGTCACAGAGTTGTTGAACACACTCACTGTACAATCAAACTTCAATTACAAAAACAAAAGGGGGGATTTTTTCCCTAAAACATTCACACCTCATAATAGACTTCACTTGGCAGTGTATACTATTAACTTTTAAATTCTACAGAAGATAGAAGAACAGCAGCAGAAAGACAATTCCATCAGATAAAAGAACAAGATCTAGGAAGTGTCCTTTGGAGAGATCTCCCTACTGGACAATGGAACGGACCCAGTCCATCACTTACCTGGGGTACAGGGTACACCTGTGTTTTGCCAGAGAATGCTGAGAGACCTATTTGGGTACCAGAGCATGCTATCATGCTATACCATGAACTTAAATCTAGAGAAGAAGCTGTTCCTACCTTTCAGAGAGCTGGTGTGCAGTCCTGTGACAGTGATGACTCAGAGACCGCTCTACAGCTGATAGACAAGGGTAAGGCTAAACCCGACCGGCAGCTAACCAAAGAAATCGACCCAGAATGCCCAGGAAATAGTAATCAAAATGGGAATCAAAGATCTGAATAGGTGATAGTGTATATAATGATGACTGAGCTGAAAGTTATTAGTATTCTTAAGGAGGAAGAGCCAGGAGTAGTGGCACACTCCTGTAATCCCAGCACTCGGGAGGCTGAGGCAGGAGGATTGCTGTGAGTCCGAGACCAGCCTGGGCTACAAAGTGAGCTCAAGGCCAGCCTGAACTGCATAGCAAGACCCTGTGTCAAAAAGACCAAAAAAAGACAATAAAATACAAATATATATATATATATGTGTATATTCATTATAGATAAAGGATTGTATTCCATCCAAATTTTTTTGATAAGAGATCTCTTAATTGACAAACAACAAAATCTGACCAGTCTATTTACAATTATAAATTTCTAAGAATTATACTAAAGTTACTGTAATTCAATTTGGTCTAGAATATTTTTGAGTACATTCTGATTTTATAAGATGTTTGTTCATTTGTTCTGTGTACCTGTTTGTGTGTCTGTCTATCATTCTGTGAATAGCTGTCCCCTTTGGACCTCAGTAATTTCCCTTCTATCATTTGTTCATAATAAAATTGGATTGTAGGCTTAAAAGCATGCTTTCACCTGAGTTACCAGCTGGTTTAAGTGATATAAAAATTGGCTTTCTCACAGTCCATCAAAAATTAAGATATTTAACCACAATTCCTTAGGGTGAGGAGACATTATTGGGCAAAACTCCAATTGGTGAATAGAGGAGGGAGTGCCCAGTCTTTGTTCAGTAATTAGGAGTCCCCAGTGATCTCCAGAGTCTCGTGGGAGACACCCCAAGGTGTCATGCTCAAAAGATAAAGTGTTCCAGAAAAATTACACAAAGGTTTTCTCACAAAAGATGCTCTTAGTATGAAACTAAATTAAGAAACAAGATTTCACATGTGTTTGGTAATTCATTATTGTTAATCTCATGGTGTATTAAATATATTCATGATTCAGATGCACAGGTCTTCCAAAATGTAAAGCAAAGATTGCTTAAAATAAGACTTTCATTCAGATTTAGGCCTCTGCCTTTAACAAAAAAATATATATATGTGTGTGTGTGTGTGTATCTTGTTAAAGGATAACAAGTTAGGGAAAAGCTTCTTATGTATTAGAGATGATTAGTTAAAAGGGTTATGTTATGTCAAAAGGAAAATTTAAGTATGCTACAAAATGTCATGCAGCAATGTTATGTATGGTTTGGATTTCTAATTTCTATGTAAAGATATGTAACTACTATCTGTTAACATTCTATGGGGATCTAAATGATAGGATATCCATGGTTGTTAGAAAATAACAGTGTCACGTTATGTTCTAAGGTGTTTGATGCTCAGAAAGTATTACTAAGCTCACTGCCTCTATTACAGTGTAATGTCATTAAGCTTCTCTTCTGGATGTTTACCAACTGAGGTTTGGAGACCAAAAATTAGAAAGATAAATGGGCTAAGAGGGTAGCCAATGTTTTGGCCCTAGCCCTCCAAGGTCAGTCAGAACCCTGGACAGAAGAGAACCTCTGCTATGATATACTATAACTCAAATGAGTCCCTGATTTTTTGGTCAAGGGGATTATGGGACCACAGAGGCTATGATGTATATAGTGTGCCTAAGGAGCATCACCTGGAGAGAAAAGGTCTCTCAAGCTTTCATAGAAAGCGACTTGGTCAAGCACTGGCCATGACTCATTCAGATGGCTGACACTGACAGTGGATCTAAGAGCTGCTGTATGTGGTTCCAAGATAATCCTGAGGAGACTTAACTACCTTGTAGATAGTGAAAAGTGATGAATATGGGCATCACCTTAACTTGGCCTTAAACATCCAGCAGAAAAGAGTAACCATGAGATGTAATAAAGCAATGCAAAAGTAATGTGTTAGCTGTGCAGGGTTCAAATCACCAACAACCTTGGGCATTTGCCAGCTAGACTGCTAACTGATCACTATTATGGATATTTGGACTGTATTGTCCAAGCACAGCTTTTCCAGCTTCAGCTAAACATCCATCATTTACAGAGCAGAGAAGAGAGAGATGTTGGGAGCAGCTGAAGCAGGCACGCCATTATGTGTGCAGGATGAAGCCATCCCAAGAACAAAGGAGCTCCTCCAAGCATGTAAACAAGCCATTACAGCTTGTTAACTGATTTCTGGGTAGAGAGGCTGAAATTAATATCACCTTCTCAAGGGCATAAATAATACTGTCCTGTTCTTTGGCAGTTCCTCTCCTTGGTTTAAAGAGAGAGAGGACCTCCACCTGACCCAGCTGTTGTCTCTTATCTATCTTTTCCTCATTCCTGCAGCTGTTCCTCCCCAAGGTACATCAAGAGCCCAATGAGTCCCTACAGGATGATTAGGCTCTGTCATGGAAAAGACAGCGCTTTGTCTCACTGGCATAGACACTTATTCTGGATATAGATCTGTCTTCCACATACATAATGCTTCTGCTGAAACTATCATCCAGGGACTTGCAGAATGCCTCCTCTGCCATCCTGGTATAGCACACAGCATTGCCTCTGACCAAGGAACATACTTCGCAGCCAAAAAAGTGAGGCAGTGGGTTCACGCACATGGAATTCACTGGCCATACCATGTTCCCTGCCATCTAGAAACAGCTTGGTTCATAGAATGGTAGAATGGCCTTTGGAAGATGCAGTTATAGCACCAGACAGGAGGCATCATCTTGCAGGGCTGGGACAAGGTTCCCCAGAGGTTCTGTGTGCTCTGAATCACTATCTACTATGTGGTACTGTGACTTCCATAGCCAGGATTCACTGGTCCAGAAGTCAAAGGGTGAAATGGAAATGAACCACCACCATCACTCCTAGGGATCCACCAGCAAAATTTCTGCTTCCTGTTCCTGTGACTTTATGCTCTGCTGGCCAGAAGTCCTAGTTACAGAGAGGGAAGGGTCCTGCAAGGAGACACAGACAATGACTCCACTGAGCTAAGACTTCTGGTCATTTTGGGTTCCTCATACCTCTGTGTCAGCATGCTGAAAAGGGAGTGGCAGTGTTAGTGGGGTTAATTGATTGATACAGACTAACAAGAGGAAGCTGGATGGTTGCTTCACCATGGAGGTAAGAAAGAATACATCTGGAATACAGGAGATCCATTAGATTGTTTCCTAGTATTACCATGCTCTGTTATTAAGGTCAGTGGAAAACTAAAACAGCCCAGTCCAGGAGGGATGACAAATGGCCCATAACTTTCAAAGTGAAGGATGAGTCACCCCACCCAGGAAAGAAGCAAGACCTGCTCAGGTGCTGGCATACGGCCAAAGAAATACAAGATGGGCAGTGGAAGAAGGTGGTTATGACTGCATGACCAGTTGCAGAAACAAGCATTGTAATTATTGCCTTCCTCTTTTGTTAATGTGTCTGGATATTTACACATGTATTATGCAGATATCTTTTTTCTTCTTTGTAGCTTAACATGCATTGACTTAATATCAGTACTTAAGTGTTGTTAAATCCATGTTATAATACAGAGCTATGAAGTATCAGGGAAGAATAAGAAAGAAGACTCTGCCCCCTATTCTGGGGGGAAAGAGTGCATCTCCATTCATACTGAGGATGGGTGCATCGTCTTGGGCATAATTAGGAGCTTGCTCTTGTATTTGGAGACCGAGTGTGGTTTGAGGAGCCGTGTCCCTGACAAGGGGTGGACTGTGACTGTTCATTGTGATGCACCCCCTTGATTGGAGTAAGAGCCACCTGACATATTAATAAAGCCCAGAGTTGAGTGTGCCTGTGGGTGACTGGCATGCAGGTCAGCACATGGGGGAAGATCCACCCCGGGTGTGGGTGGCACCAACCCACAGGCTTGTAGCCCAGATGGAATGAAAAGCGAAGGAAGGAAGTGTGCTGTTTTTGAAGCACTCAGCCTCGCTGAGCAGCATACTCTTTGCTGTCACCACCTTTGGACATCGGCCTCCAGGTCTCCAGTTTCCTTAGCCTCCCAACTCAGACCAGCTCCAGCAACTCTCCAGGGGGCTTCCAGGCCTTCAGTCTTGGACTAGGGCCACATTCCTAGTCCCTCCTGTGGCTTCCCACTTGGGCTGAGCAGCAGCTGGCTGTCCAGCACACTGGTGCCACTGTGCCTCTGAGCCTGGAAGCCTGTCTGATAAATCCCCTCGCATCATTGTACAGATACCTTCCTTTGCTTCTGTTCCTCTGGAGAACCCTCACCAACACAAGTAGCATCCTCTGTACTCACGTATGACTGACTGCTCTCCATATGGGTCACCTACTTGCCATGGGAATGAGCACAGGTCTTGGATTTGAATTCCAGCTGCATCGGGCACAAAGCCTGGAACACTCCACAGAGCCTTGACTGCTCTGAGTCTCAGATTTTTCATCTACAAAGTACACGTTATTTACCCCAAGCAAAGGAGACATTGAAACAAAGGAAACCCTGACTAAACCCTCCAGCTTCACCTGCTCTAGCTCCTTGCTTTGATCAGCAATTTGAGCTAGGCTGTACATCGCAGGAGCTGAGCTCTGGGTAACACTTCTGATGTGGTTGCCATGGGAACAGTTGCCTAGGTTGCTCTTCAGGAACTTGGAGGCAGCACAAACTGCTTGAAACCACTGACCCCTCACGTGGTCTGCACAGTGCCCGCTGGGTGCTGTTTGGACATCGGAGGACCAGACTTTCTCCCTCAAAAATGTAAAAGCAGCTGCTCTCTAAATGTGATTCCCATGAAGAGCTGTGAGGCTCACTTGCTGTTCTCAGACCACCAATCATCTTCCTCACACCTCAGACCACCCTGTTTCTGTCCCCCACAAACACCAGGAAAACCTGTGCCTGGGGAGGCAGATTTGAAGATGTCTCTCCTGTCTCCACCCAGCCGCTGTGTTGTGAATCAACTTTCTCTTTGGCAAAACTCACTGTCTCGATGACCAGCATCCTGCACAGCAAGCAAAATGGGCCTGGTCCGTAACAGTGGTAATCAATTCTAGGTGCTCATCCTGTCAAATTTAAAGGCATCCAAGCAGAGATATATCCTACAGCCACATAGGCCAGACAGCAATCCCAGATCGTCCTGTGCTCACATGAACTCTGTCGTAGTTCCTGGCATTACTGTCACTTCATTTAAGTTATGAGCCCCATTGATAGTGTGTAAGTTTCATCTTCACTAAACCTCTGCAAAATGATTACCCTGCATTCCACACCACTATGAAGGGTTTCTGCAGAATCAATGCAAGCAAGAGTACAATGTGCATTTGGTATTGCACACACAGAAGTTCCTCCTAGAAGAAGCAGGTGTTCTTATTTTAAGCAAAAGAAGAAACCAAGCACAGCCTTTCTAGGACCTCATGCAGAAAGACACCCAGAGGTAGATGGATTGGTGTCACAATTTGTCAGCAAGAAACTTTGCACTGGGAGAGAAGTTGAAGAGTACGTCAGAGTAGATGAAGACAGAGCTATGGAGGCCGGCACGGCCCACAGGGCAGCATCAGTCGTAGTGAGCAGACTCTCCTCTTCCTGGAAATGTAGTCAGTGCTGCCTCAGACTCAAAGAAATTCCCCAGCGGCAAATGCCAGGCTGAGGCTTGGCCTGCCTGGAGGCTGACGGTGCTGAACAGGCAGACGTAACACACGGGTGTTAACTGTGCTGTGCTGTGCAGTCATGGAGACAAGACTGAGGAGCATTCACACAGAGAGCGGAGGAACACTGGAGAGACATAGAAAGCTGAGCTTCCCACTGGCTGTGGACTGTGACACAGTTTTCTGCAGGGGCTTTGAGGTGTACTCAGCAACAGCCATGAGGCCATGTAAGGGGTCATTCTGCAGACATTTAACGAAGAAGATGGCGGCAGAGCTGCTCATACCCCTGCCCTAGGCTCACCAGGGGTGCCACAACACAGAGTGATAGCAAAGGCGGGCCCCCACGCTGAGGGCTCTGGATGCCGGGTAGCCCCTCTATTCTGGGCATCCCAGCAGAGAGCACAGGCACACCAGGCTGGACACAGTAAAGGCAGCAGCTGTGTACAGTTAGCATGGATATACATCAGTATGTAGAAAATTGTGGACAGGTGTGGTGGCACATGTGTGTAATCTCAGCACCTGCGAGGCTGAGGCAGGAAGATCACAAGCCCAAGGCCAGCCTGGGCAATACAGCAAGATCTGTCTCAAAACAAAACAACAAGGAAAAAAAAGAAAATCATCATGGGCACTACTGCTTGGAGAGGATGACCAGTGCTGCTTTCCCGAACAGCAAGACAGCATGGGGAGGAACAGAGGTGCACAAGGCCTGGAGTAGCGTGGGTCCTTGCCCTTGAACTGCTCCGTCTCCAGTCTTTCATTTGTGTGACAGAGGGAAGACCAAGCCCTCCTGGTACCATTCTCTGCCTCCCGGGCCCCACGCAGCACCCTTTGTCCCTGTCCCACTGCCAAGGCTCGCAGGACAGCGGGTGAAGCCTGCTGATCACCATGAGGCCGCTAGAAGACATCTGTTTCCAATCGAGACTCCAGTTTCTGTGTTCTTTGATCAGCTTGGGATTCCTTTTCCCCTCCCCCAAAACATTCGAAAGCATTGTGCTAAGTTTACTGTTTCTAAGTGGGTTGAAAATGTTCTTTATTGAAACACAAATGGGGCCCAGGACAGCATGAGAAACAGCTTTCTGTTCCAGCCAGAGCCAAGTCCACATCTCATCAGCTCACCAAGGAAAGGCAGTATAGATGGTCCTCCCTGACCTTCCCACTCATTACTGAGGGCACCACAGAGCCCCTGCGGAAGACAGCGTCACAATCCACAGCCAGTGGGAAGCCCAGCTTTCTGGTCTCTCTGATGTTCCTCCACACTCTGTGTGAAAGCTCATCAGTCCTGTCTCCACAGCTGCACAGCACAGTAAGTATGCTTGTGTTACATCTGTCTAATTCTTTGTGTGTTGCGACAGGGTCTCACTACGAGGTTTAAACTACCCATGACCTCACTATGAGGCCTAGGTTGACCTCGAACTCACAGTAATCCTGTCTCAGCCTCCCCGAGTGCTAGGATCACAGACGTGCACCAGCACACCCAGCTGTGTAATGATTCCTTTAGAAATTCGTAGAAATAGAATGCCTAGGCTATGTGGTGTGTAGGTTTTGTAAATTAACACATATGCCTTTCAGAAAGCTTTTACCAGGCTATAATGCTACCCGTAGTTCAGGCTTTGTCCATCTCCTCAGCACTGAAGTCTTCACAGTCTAACAGCCAAGCTTCGGTTTGTGTTTTTTCAGTCACTATCAAGCACCTTTTTCAGCTGAACACTTAAGCTACACATCTGCATGAGGCATCATGTGATGTTCTGAGCCATGCATGCCTTGTGTCTTAAGTAAGCAGCTTTAGCTGGGCATGGTGGCACATGCCTGTAATCCCAGCACTCAGGAGGCTGAAGCAGGAGGATCTTTGTGAGTTCGAGGCCAGTTTGTGCTACGAAGTAAGTTCAAGGCCAGCCTGAACTGCATAGTGAGACCCTGTCTCAAAAAAAAAGTAAGCAACTTTATGTTTGCTTATTGTCCACATGGATTTCTTGCACTAAAATTCCCCTCTGAACCCTTCACTGATTTTTCTAAAGAATGCTGACATTTTCATTGAGTCCTAAGTTTTTGGTTTGTTTGTTTTACAGTAGTGGAGACTGAACCAGGGCATGGTACATCTTAGACAAGTGCTCTACCACTGCGTCACACCCCCAGCCTTTAAAAAAAAACTTGAGACAGATTCTTGATAGATTACCTTGAGTTTGTGACCCTCCCCCTTAACCTCTTGAGTAACTTGGATTAGAGGCGTGCACCACCATTCCCAGCTAATCCGAAGCATGTTCCTAACAAATATACCCATTACTGACAGTAATTATAAACACAGAGAACTCATAGAATCATAGACAGAGGGTATCGTAAGGCTTGGGCTATTACAATCCTGCCTGATAAAAGTTAACAGTCATTCTTATTTTTTTGTTTCAAATATACTGCTTAGAGTAAATTCAAGATAATTCTGCCCTAGTCAAGGAGACCACTACACTGGACGAAAATTTCAGCCAAACAGCTATTAATGGCTAAGGTTAGCTCTAGGCATGAGCGCCAGGACCCACCTATACCCCTGTCTGGAGCGGGGAGGGCGTGCACAGGTAGAGCTGCCGGCCCTACTCTGATGGGAGCGGGGCCGGCACAGCGGCAGCCGGTCAGCTCAGCACACACCTGTGCAGCGGCCTCACCGCGGACAGCCTGTGGCTTGGCTGCGAAGAGAGATCAGTTCTCCCACCCTTCACGCTCTGGCTGAGGGAAGGGGCCATGTGTGCCCCTTCAGATGCCTCCTCTCCTTGGCCACGTGTGTTTCCAGGGTCCCCGGGACGCCTCAGAACTGTGCCTTACCCTCTCGCTGTGGACGAGGCCGAGAGCTGCGCGGGACCAATGTAATCGTAATCCGGAGCCCCGAGAGCCCAGGCGCTTGGAGCTCGCTGTGACCTCAGCCTGCTCGTTTGTGCACCTCTGTGCACGTTTATGTGGCTCCCTGTCGCTGACTGCAGGGAATAGACTGCTGCTCGGATTGAGATGTTTCCTCGTGTTCCAAGTTCCTACAGCCATGTTGCATGAGAAGTTGTTGGATTTCTTATTGCATGAGATAGTAATTATGCAATCATAGATGTCTTGGTATATACAAACACCCACTAATGGGGTATATGAATTTTAATTTTAAATAACAATTGATTTTATATAAAAAGTATTTATTTTATAGTTTTACTTTTTACTTTTACTTTTAACTTTTATTAGCCCGTGTTTGCAGTGTGCAACAACTGCCCTCAGCGTGGGGAGAGGTGCGTGGACGGAACACAGCCCGAGGCTTTGCTCACGTGCTTCCTCTCCTCCCCCTCCCCCTTCTGGCACCCTCATTCCTGGTATTTACCTTTTATTCCCGCTCTTTATTTGTTTATACCATAAATCAAATTTCTCATATAAGAGAAACCGTGTGCTATTTAAACTTATCTACACACTTTTTCAAATCAGGAATGCTATGACACATGTCAAATGTCTTACCGTTTTACCAAATGATACCGCATTTACCGAGTGCCTTGGGTTCTCTCCTTCACCCTGTCCATCGTTGCTATGGCAGCATGAGCTGAATGTAGACTCACTGTCCCACGGGGTTTGGCCAAATCGCCCTGTGTGTCTGGCTTGTGGGCTCTGCGGAGCTGCCTCGTTCTCCCTCTTGCTGATGCGACCCTTGTAGAGATCGGAGGTCACTCGTCCCTTGACAGAGACCGCATTCCCTACGCAGAGACTGCAAGGGGCTTCCCCGCAGTTTTCCAGTGCCGCAGGAGCGTGTCACCTCACTCCTCATCAGTGTCACATTGCTGTGGATGGGCCCTGCCCGCGACAAAGCCACGCGATACCCATCCCCACTCAGTTTGCTCTCTGCACGGCCCCGGAACCTGCAGCTGACCCTGCATGCTTGGTGACCCCGCAGCTGGGTGCATCAGGCCTTGTCGCCTGGAGGGTCGCCTGGAGCCCTAAGGTCCCCTAACGTGCCGAACCCAGCCCTGGAGGCAGCACC
This sequence comes from Dinomys branickii, assembly GCA_004027595.1. Taxonomy (NCBI): domain Eukaryota; kingdom Metazoa; phylum Chordata; class Mammalia; order Rodentia; family Dinomyidae; genus Dinomys; species Dinomys branickii. Next base: position 70,157 of record PVLD010007329.1, on the reverse strand, counting down.
CAGCTTCCTGCCGTGGCTGCAGGTGCCGGTCTCGTCTGCCTTCTCTCCCTGCCTGTTCCCTCCTGCAGAGTGCTGTGTGGTGCCTTCTGAGGGTGCCCGTGCTCCCACTCGCCAGGCCCCAGTAACTCTGGGGTCCCCTCCCTCGTCCTCCGGAGTCCTGCTCCCCACCCCTGTGACCTCCCCCTCCTCCGCACACCTGCAGCCCCACCCCACCCGATCACTGAGCTGAGGGCTCCCCACACCTCACGGAGTTGTCTTCCAAAACTCAGGGCGGGTGGCTCCCCCAGGCCCTGTGACATTTAACCTGTCCACCAGCGGGGTGGCTCCCCGCATGGGGGCAGTGCCCGGCACTGTCTCCCCAGAAGCTGGACGAGAGACAGCAACTCGGTTCACGCTCCAGGTGACTCACCGCCTTCTGCGCTGCAGCTGACAGCTGCCTCTCCTCCCTGCCGTCGCTGGCACGCGGCTGACCCGGGGCTGGCCGCAGCGACACAGGAAGGGAACCCAGTGCAAGCAGAAACCGCACTGCTCCTCCAGAGCAGAAGCACTCGAATATTTGTTAAATGAATGGTCTAAGGACCTCAGCGTGAGGGCATGTCTGTCATCTGGCGGGGCGTCTTCATTAACACCGCGTACTTACAAATTAAACACCGGTAAGAGAAAGAGCCAAAGCAATGACCCGGCCAGCTCTGGCCCAGCCCAGTCTTGAGTGTGTGAAGGCAGAGAGCACGGTTCTGGCTCCTGCTCCCATCCAGAGACCACATGCGGGTGTTTGCCGCACACCTCCTGCTCTGGACTCAGCTCTGGGCACCGGGGAGGAAGTGGGGCAGCTTCCTGCCTACAGGACTCAGGCCATAACCTGGAAACCAACACACAGGCCACACAGAGTGGCAGGTTTGGGGCAGGGAATGGTGGGGTGATGACCATTAGACAGGACGCCCAGGAGAAAGCCCCTCGGATGGTGATATTGGTGCAGAAACCTGATGTCATGGCTATCTAGTGGTCTCCCAGAGGCCTCTTGCTCCGTAGCAGTAGGGCCAGTAGCTGGCAGTGGACGGCTGTTAGGGGCAGGTCTGGTGAGGAAGGGCGCCCTGTGGGCGTGGTCTGGCAGAGCTCCACCTCCCTGGCCCCGCCCCTCCATGGCCTCGCCCCTCTCCTCCTGTTCACTCTGGCTTGAGCAGCTTTGCTCCGCTAGGCCGCGTGCCCTGCCTTCCTCCTTGGAGCTAGTAGCCCCTGAGCTGAAGTCAGCCTCGCCTCCTTCTGCTCCAGCATCAGGTATGTTGCCCCCGTGGTAAGAAAGTGACTCCAGTGCCTGGCAAAAGACCGAGCGGGCACATGGCTGAGACGGAGCCACCAGTGCCAGAGAAAGGCAGAGGCGCGGTTGGTTTACTTAAGAGACGCGAGGACGGAAGGCTGGGGAACAAACGGAACCAAGGACAGGCCGGCCCTGGCCGTGGGGGCCCCGAGCGCCGCGGAAGGGTCATCCTGGCCGTGCAGAGAGCCGAGCACCAGCAAACGGGGACAGGACGTGGTGGTCCTCTTGCGCCCTGTCGTGGGGGTCTCCTTCACCTCTCTGGTGAGGACCTGTCTCTCCCACCCTCAGCCCCGGGGAGGGGGCGCCGGCCAAGGGGCCACTCAGAGAGCCACAGCTCGTGCAGTTGCTGCAGAGGTTACTGTGAGGTCCGCCCGTCCGTGAAATGCGAAATGCTGAGGCTGGAAATCAGTCCCAGATGTTCCTGAAGCTTCAGGTACCAGGACACGCCCCTCCCCCGCCTCCACATGCCAGGCCCGGAGGCAAACGGCTGCAGAGAAACTCCACAATGCTGCTTTCAGAGAAGTAGACACGGGTTACGTGTGGCAAAGAAAACCGCACAGACGCTGGCTAGCGGGACAGAGGGGCAGCGGTGACGGAAGTGAGCGGCCAGCAGCTCTGCGTGTCAGGGGCGCCTATGCGTAGTCCCAGTCACCGTCGCGCTTGCAAAAGCCGGAGGGTGGAACTCTACGGTAGATTCACGTGGCCAGCCCAGGTCCCAGGCCCTCCACCTTCCTGGCCAGCAAAGCCTGAGTTTGGTTCCCACAGCACCTGTGCCACCTCAGGTAGGTGGAAGTGAGCCTGTACATACCATGATAACTTTGCTTTTCAGCTTCCAGTCCAGCAACCCACCTCAGAACAGTGAGACAAAAGCAGGATCTGCTCAGGGTCTCAGTCTGAGCAAGTTGGAGCCTTCCTGTGCTGGCTGTAGTGTAATCCTAGCACTTGGGAGGCCGAGGCGGGAGGATCAAGCATTCGAGGTCAGCCTGGGCTATGCAGAGAGTTCAAGGCCAGCCTAAAACTACATAGTGTCTCAAAAAAAAACAATAAAAATTAAAATTAAAAAGAAAAATCCTAGTCTTCCAGGATTCTCTTGGATTTGTTCTGCCCAGATGATTCTGTTAGAAATCAGGGAAGGTACTGCCCTTCGGGGATGGCTCCAGGCTAAGCAGGCAGCGCACCTGGAAGAGGGCTGCACCTGAGGAGTGGCCAGTGTCCCTGGGTGGTGGCTCCAGTCCGGCCCCTCCCCTATGCCCCAGGTGCTGTCCCGTCCCACCTTGGTGCTGCCTCGTCCCACCTTGGTGCTGCAACCATCAGGTGGGAAGAGCACATGTGCACCAAGCTCAGGGCCCTGGTTCCACCCCAGCCAGAGACAGGCAGAAAGAGGGAGACAGAGACAGAGACCCCGGAAGGAATTCCTGGGTTAGCTGGGGCCCAGGAGAAAGTGCAGACAGTTCTGAGCACGGATTGAGTTGGATCCCCTCTGTGTCCTAGAGTGACACTCCTCCCACCAGGCTGCAGTGGAGGCTGAGGAGCCTACCCCATCCGCTTTCTGCCCTCCTTCCTTCATGGTTTTCCCTTTCTGGCATCTGTAAATCATTTCACTTTCTAACCACGGCTTGCAGTGTTTTCTGACTCCTGTTTCTGCCTCTTCCCACCCCCGGCACTGAAACGAGAAATAAAACTAAGAAGGCACTGGCTGGAATTTACTCTCTCCCTCTGCAGCAAATGTTAAAGTCTTGTGAGGTGAGAATACTGAGCACAGCGTCTTTTCGTAGCAGCGCTGCTGCCCCAGACAGAGAGGGCCCTGGGGCTGGAGGCCCTCAGTCACCACTGGTTGATGTGGCTTCTACTGTACTCGAAGCCCTCTGAGTCCCGGTTTACTCCTCTCGGGGGAGAGGCAACTATACTAGAGAACTTTTGAAGTTGTGCTAGTCCCTGAAACTCAAGAATTGCCTCGAGGTGGGTGGGGTGGGCACACTTGGAGCTCAGCTACCCAGGAAGCTGAGGCAGCAGGATTCCTTCAGCCTGAGTTAAAAACCAGCCTGGGCAATTTAGAGAGACCCTGATTCAAAAGAAGAGAAAGAGAGACAGACAGACAGAGATAATTGGTTGTCTGCACTGCATGAGTCTCCCTCTGGGAAGCACAAACCCATAACCAGACAGGACCTGGGACCCCCAGACTCTGCGTTCCTGGCTGTGTGTGACTGTGAGCTGTGCACCACTGTGTTCACCAGAGCAGCCAGCCTGGGTGTCCCCTACATATGAAACCCACACGGCCACACCAGCCAGGGTCTGCTCTTCCTCCAAGGGACGTGGAGCCTGCCCTGAAGGCCTGTGGGACAGGACATGCCTGGGGGTCAGATGGGCTCTGGGTGTCACCAGGCAACAACTGAATCATGATCTGGACCCTCCAGGGCACACTCAGGGTGACTGAGCCCACATGTACTGTCCCCACTGCCACACACAGGCCCACACTGGCCACTGGACACAAAGGGGCCAAGGCCAAGCAGGGCCAAAGTGCAGGCAGTGGTGCCAGCCACCTCTGGGATTTCTTCTCAGGTGTCCTCTACTCTTGCCTCGCAGGGGCAGGGGCATGTCAGGGTGTGGTCACAATTTGTGCATGGTAACATCTAACCCAGACGAGCTATCTTGTACCCTAGTGCCCATTTTATAAGTCACTAGCAAAAAAGTGCCCCTTTTTAATACTTTATAACACACACACAAAAACAAAGACTTTATAACAAAATGCTTTTCTCATTTTGTTAATTACTGTTTTGTCTTTTGATTAGTCCACGTTTGCAGCGCGCAGTGACTGCACTCATCACAGAACGTTGCTTCCTACCTCAGCCTCCATCGTATTTTTCAAGTCTTCTTTAAAAAAATAAAAACAGGAAATTACTTGTGATGCCTTCAAAGAATATTAAGTTAATAAAAGCAATTTTACGTAGAAGCCTGCACTCTGAGGTTCGTGCAAGGTCAAGGCCTGGTTTCTCCATAAACTGTTGGAGGCTTGGTTGCCAGGTCCAGCCCGGTTTCCCCGGACTCTGCTGCCCCCTGTAGGACCATGCGAATACCGCAGCAAGTAGAAGTCTGCAAAACGAGCAGTTTCTAGGATTTGTCGCAGGAAGCAATGATAGATCTTCACACACCTCGGTAATTGGGGGCAAAGAGTAATTTGCTCCAAGAGACAGAGGGCGGGAGAGGAGGGAAGGGAAGGGGATGAAGAAAGAAGAAGTGTTCTGCTCATGCACAAGTTCCCCATAAGGGATATGATCGTTAGTACTGCAAACATGGACTAATAAATAATACTTTTTTTTGGTATTGGAAATGGAACTCAGGACCTAGCACTTGCCAGGTAGAAGAATAAATACTGTTTAAAATTGTTTTAACAATTATTTGATTAAAAATATGCCTGCTTGCTTTGTGCCTGCTCTGTGTAGCTCCTAGTAGAGACAAATGTGTACAGTCGTGGAGGGCAGCTCCCACCCTGACAGGGCGGGGTGCGGGGAGACAAGAGCTGTGGTCATGGGGCAGCACCTTAGCAGCCGCTGTCAGGGACAGCAGGAGCCAGGTGACACCAGGCAGGGTGGCAGGCCCGGGCCATGACAGGAGGGGAGCCGCTGTGTGGCAGACAGCTTGAGGCTCAGCACCCTCTGCCCGGCCCTCTGGCCTGGAAAATGTGTTCTCATTGTCAAGAGAATGAGGGAGCGGAAACCAAGGGGACACAGGTGACCACCCCTGGGCCAGAGAGCTTGACTGCAGGGAGCACCCCTCACTGAGCACCGCTAAGCTGTTCCCACAGGTGCTGGATGCAGTGCTCAGGCTGAGAGTGTTCAGTGGCAACGCAGTTTTGCCTGCCCGGAGGCGCGTGCCCGAGATGTTAATCCCTGCATTTCCCCTCCTGTCTCTCATGCTCGGTTAGAGCCCCACCCTCTGCGAGCAGCGCGTTTCCCTGGCCAGCAGCCTCTGGGCACTTGCAGCCCATGGGGCAACAGTGGTTGTTCTTGTGCAGAGCTGCATTCTGTGGTAAGGGCCCGGCCCTCCAAGTCTCCTGGGAATCCTTCATCAGCATGGAGGGTTTGGGTGAGGAAATAACGCCCCTCAGTGAAAGAGGGCCCACGCCTCAATCTAGAATAAAGTCCAAACCAATCTTAGGAGTTAAGGTAGTGGACAGCAGCAGCCCAGCATCCATATCAAGCAGCACGGATCAAAGCGGCCATGGTCCAAGTTACAGCCCATCAGTGCACCTTGACCTGTGAGTCCTATGCTTGGACACAGCGCAGTCCTTAGCCTCCATCTCACACTCACAAGTTCTACTCTCTGTTCACCACAGTCCCTGCTGCACTGGGCATGGAGGGGATTCGAGGAGAGGGAAAGGGCTTCCAACTTAAGTGTACATATGAATCACAGGGCCTGGTGGAAAATACAGCTTCTCAGGCAGGCATGGTGATACTAATCTCAGCACTCTTGAGAGGCTGAGGCAGGAAGGTTCCAGGTTTGAGCCCAGCCCAGGCAACTTAATAAAATGACCACAAATTTTTTAAAAATAACATTTTAGAAAGGACTGGGGAAGTAGCTCCATATAGATGCTGGGTTCCACCCCAATAAAGTAAAATGAATTCTGGCTTCTCATCAGTAGGTGAGGTAGAACCTTTCTGTCCTAAAAGCTCATGACAACAGCTCTGGCCTTCAGTCCACACTGGTAGGTGGCCATGACTAAGCGCTTGGCTTGGTGCTGTTCTTCCTCATTGTCAGGTGACTTCTGCTCAAGTGCCTATCCATGGTGACCTAAACTGTCTCAGTGCTTGCCAGACCTGGAACAGTTGCCTTCTTCACACTTTGGCACTTCTGCCACTTGAATTCTCAGCATAGCGGATTCTTTCACCTAGGTGTACACCACCGAAACCACTGTCTTCTGACGCTGCCGCCAGCTGGCCACACCTGCACTTCCATCTGTCCGTCCCCAGTTTCTGCCAGCCCTTGTCCGCACTCTCACTGCTGAGTGCAAACGTGCTCCTCAGACCGTTTCCCAGCTTTTCTCCATATCTTTTTCCTTTCTTCCCTAGCACACTAAATTCCAGGTAACTCCAGCCTGCCCAGCTGAGCCCCTTGGATCAAATCTCAAAACCCTCCTCTGGGCTCAAGGGGTGGCCCAGGGCAGAGCCCAGCTGCAAGGGCACGATTCCACGTTCCAGGCCCAGCACCCAGAAATAAGAAAAATCCTCCTAAGAGTAACGTTAGTCAGACCACAAAAAAAGTTCCCTTATACTTCTCAAGAATCTACAAAGAATAAACTTTGAAAGGGTTCTAAAATGTCATGGACTGCACTGACCTCCCACCCTCCGGAACACAGGTCCCACCCTGCAAGACCTACACCTTCAGACTCAACCCCTCAGATTCCTGTAAATGTGTGAGGGCATCTCTGCTGTCTGCCCACACCCCCACCACACAACCCACCAGGGCCGGCTCCAGAGAACAGCTACAGGTGGGCATTCAAGGGACACCCTGCATTCCAGCCATGCCACCAGCAGCATGAGCACTCACAGCACCAGGGCTGCTCTCCTGGCAGAACGCAGAGTGCACAACTTTGCCAGGCACTTTCTGTCTTTTCTGAGCACTGCGCCTAAAACCAAATGCTCTGGCTTTGCAGGGAAGTGGGGCTCGGGCAAGTGGGACAACACTTACCCCACCCAGCAAGACTCCCAAGGCCCACACAGGGGCAGCACACCTGGGGTGCACCTCCTGCCTCTCCTAACCGCATCTGAGAGCAGCTGCCAACCAGGGAATGGAAAACTGAACTGCACAGCTGCAATGACCTCTTCCATATTTTCTTACCAAGAAAACATTTTTTCTGTATTTTCTTTTACCAAGAAAAACATTTTTCTGTATTTTCTTTTACCAAGAAAAACATTCTTTGGATTTTTAACATTAAGTCCCCTTGCTTGGTAAACCCAAAGAGCGGTCACTAAAACAGCACAGCCAGGAAGAATGCATGTGGTAACAAAGGCAACTGAGATTGATGGTGTCCACTAGGGCTTTAGAGATAATCAGTTTTATTTGTCTGGGGGTACTTGATGCTCACAGGGCACCGTACAACAAGTTTAAAAAATACAATATGAAAAAAGTGAACAGCCAAAGAGATTAATTCCATGAGAGGGCAATGGCCCACAGAAAACCAACAAAAGCCACAGAAAACCCCACCCGCTGCCCATAGAACATTTCATTTCTTCCTGCTTAGTTTGGCTTTTAAGAAACATCAAAACAAAGTGCAAAAGAAAAGCTCTCTGAAGAGTCAGTGTTTCATGTAGCATCTTCCACACACCCAACCACAAAATGCTTCCTCGCTTAGCATGGAGCACACCGAGTAACCCGAACCTTTCAAGCCGCTGGTCCCGTTCTTAGGTCACACCCTTCCGTTTTCAGCTCTGCCCCAAGTTACCTGCACCAGTAATGACTCAGGGGCAGTGTCTGCCTCCCACTCCCCCTACAAGGTGCTCTCCCAAACTAGTGAGGGCCCAGCCAACTGACCTATGTAAGTCCCTGAACTAAAAATCTCATTAATATTTGGGGGGCAAGGGGCTGAAAAACACTTTGGCTTTGGAATCTAATCTGACTCGGCTCTCATGGTTAACAATAACGACACTTGAAACCCACTACAGAGAACAGCAACGCTCAACACTGTCCGGGGAGGGAGAGGACTGCTAGGAAGTGTCTAGGACAGGAAGGTGGTTTTGGAGTTTGTGTTTTACTATGCAGTGATGCAGGTTGAAAAAGTTACATCCACAAGTGAAAAATAAGGCTTTACAGATCTGCCCAGGAACTGGTAATGCTCACCATCAATTTTGCAAAAGCCCAATATAAGCTGCTTCTTGCTGGAGCTTCCCAGGAAGGCCCCATGCCCACGCACGTTTCACCGCACCAGTGAAGCACTGTGTGCAGTTTCTTTCCTTTACACCACGAGCGTGGAGACAAGCAATAGCCACATGACCAAAGGTCTACAACCAAGAAGCTAGAGGCTGTGAAATGGAATAAGGAAAAACTGCTAACACATAAAGATCTGCCAAAACCAGTGCAGCAGAGCCTGCTTGCTCTGGTCCTCCAAAATAAAGGGCATTCTAGCGTGGCTGCACACCTGGCTCAAGCTACCACCTGCTTCCTCCTCAGGAAGCACGCAACCTGGAATTCACCAGCTGCCCCTGACCTTTGGTGTCACTGCGCACTGGCTCTGTCACCCAGGTCTCAGCAGTGACTGAACACAGCAGGTCCTTCGTCTCACACTGCTGAGCAGCAGCTCAATGAAGACACAGAAAGTGCCAGACACTGTCTCCCTCAGGGAGAAAGCAACTCTGATAAAGACAGCTCTCCTGCTTTCTAGACAGCCCAGTCAGGATGTGGCCACAACTCAGACACTTCCTCTGAACACCTGGAGAAGCATTTTGGAGATGGAGAGGTGAAAGGTGCTACATGAATGCACATCACATTACTCAGACAGTCCCGCTGAAATGGTGGGTGGCTTGCTGGCCAAGGGCACGGCCCAAAGCTTAAGCTGCTCGCTGCCACCAACACAACAATGCAATTTCTGACAAAACGCCATCACTGTATATAGCTCATGTTCTGCTAACTACTTTCTATTATTAACCAGGTGACAAAAAATGAAATTAAGCCACTTTTTCTACACAAACCAATACTTTATCAAAGTTCCTCATTTTACAAGTCATGTTCAAAAAACACACACAAATTAGCATTTTGTACACAAATGTTTATTTCTCATTTAAACATTCCCTTTAAATACAAGGAATGAAATCTAAATCTTCATAAAGATGAATTAAAAATGAAATCCCTCCAGTATAGTGCATGTAATCACTGTGTTCTTGGTCACTACTGGCGTTTACTGTTTAACATCAAAAACAAAGACAGGTTATTTAAAAATCATGCTACTGGATTTCTAGCTCTTCCTCTAGGACCAGCTCTATACTGACCTGCAATGTTTAAAATTTTATATCACCAAATTGAAGCAAGTTTAAGGGTGAAACAGCTGTGCACTGAACACAAAATCAACAGACTATAGGATGTAGTCAAGTTCATAGCGAATGTAGGTGTTCTTGTCATCATTGTAGATCCGTGGGTAATGAGCTATGAGTGCGTCCTGGGAGCCAATGTAGATGGAGTTGTAGATTTTCCAGTACACATCGCGGACTTTCCGAGCCGGATGAAACAGACCCTAGAATGATTAACATGTAACCTTATTTCAGTTGCCAAGCATATACATAACCTTAGACAATGAACAAACCATAAAGACATAACCAGAATATTTCCCTTCGAAGAGAAAACGATCTGGCAAGTGCAGAGCTACAACGGGAAAGAAAATCCAACCTGCCACATACAGCCCCTCCCATAGGACAGTCGGCCTGGTGGTCACGGGCGCTGGGCACCCCCAGTCACCTACCTGGAGGCAGTACTGCAGCATTCTGCACGGTCCGATGGCAACCCGGAGCCCCTCCAGCGCGCCCATGACCGCCTGGATCACATGGGGGGACGTCTCAAACACATTGGGCCACACGTAGTTCAAGAGATGATTTAGGGAATCTTCACAGCCAAACCCGTACACGCCAAGCGACATATGCTGCACCACCGCGCTGGCCGTCTGTCTGTGCACAAGGTCCCTGCAACGGAGGAGCAGTCTGTGTGAATGCAGCTGTTAACAGGAGTATTCCCTGCCAAGAGGAACCACACTGCCTGCTCAGGCGTGGCCCAGGGGAAATCATCCTAACACCCCACGCCTGATTCATCATCCTTCGGAAAACTAGCAAGTCCACTCAAGCATGTCTGCTTGGATGACTTCGGCCGAAGGCTCAAAGTACGCCCTGTTTTCTACCTTCCAAAGGAAGAGGAATGAGCCCTGTGCATTCCTGGATTAATACACTACCAAGAGCTGGCGGAGGTGGTCCTCTATAATCCCAGAGCTTGGGAGGTGAGGCAGAAGGGAGAGTTTGAGAGAGTTTGCAGCCCTCATGGGCTACACAGTGAGTTCAAGACCAGCCTGAATTGTATAGGGAGACCCTGTCTCAAAAAAAGAAAAAGCAAGCAAACTACCCAAGAGGACAAAGTGACCCTAACAGATGAATGTTAACAATACCTTACCTTAAATACCATAACCCTGAAATCTTTCACAGTAACTCAGATACTAGCACATAATAAACTAAAAATTAAATCTTCTCTAGTGTTAATATGAAGTTTCATTCAACAACAACTTGGAGAGGAAGAGATCAATGAATTTGTTTCAAATCCATAGACATAAAAACTCATCTCCTGTGTTACCTCAATTTATGTTTGTGTCCATCACAGTTATTCATTCCACATTACTCTGAAAATGAGCATGGGACAGAACACACTGGGGTTTGCAGTAGGCAAAACGATGAGTTGCCACACTTTACCCAGAGACAGCAAGAACATTCCAAGGGAAAAAGAGAACGATCTGTATCTTTAGCACCCCCTCCCCAGCCCTAGGGACTGATGCCAGCCACACCCTCATTACTTACTGCAATGTAAAGGCTAATCTACTCATTACCATACAGCAACACTTCTCATTACTATGTTTCCCAACTAAAATGTTCCTCCTTCCATAATTCTGACAGCCTTTCAGTACACTAAACGTTATTGTTAACCACAGGTCCCATACAGCCGTGATCTGAAGGACAGAGATCACCATAGGAACCAAGCACAAGCCAACCCCTGGCCCTCAGCCTGTTTACCACGGCCTACAGATGCCAAAAGGGAAGAGAAAGCAAAGCAAAGTTTGATCTTCAATGCATTTGGTCTTCCTTTATTCCCTACTAGCCTGCTCCATCCTGCACACGCCATGCCAACCACTCAGGGTGGTGACGTTCGGCTTCGCACTCAACTTGCTTACCCTATTTCATCACCTCCAAGTCCCAGATCACCAAGGTAATAGAGCTGCAGGGCCTCAAGCTACTAAAGGGCACCCACAAGTCTCCAGTCACCACCCTGCACCTGTAGGCCCCTTGGGCCCCTGGCAGGGCAAACCCAAAGCTGAGGTTACCCAAGCAGAGGAAGTCAGCGGCTGATGGTCAGATAAGCAATGAGGGCATCTCCAGGGCCATCTTGCAAAAGCAGAACCAAGGTAACGCCCACCAGGCGCCTGCACGCCCAGCCACCCCAAAGCATTTTCCATGGGCCAGGCTGACCTACTCCATTAGAGCTATGGCCCTTCTGCTTCTTGGCCGAGAGCCCGCCCTGACTCTGCCCAGTCAACCTGACCATGCCCACCTGCATGCCTTGAAGCACTCTTCTGCAACACTGTGGAACCTGCCTGGGCTATGGGTGCAGCGCCCCCACGGCAATCCCAGAACTGCAAAAACAGGAACCTGCCCAGGCTGCCTGGGACCTGCCCAATTACATGTGGGACAATACCACAGTACCCTGCTCTGCTCCCCAAGGGTGCAGCAACGCTGCCTGACCGCCCCCAGCCTGCAATGAGCCCTTCCTGTCCTCCATCCCCACTAAGGTGCTCTGGTGTTCACAGCTGTGTGTCTGTCTACACAACAAAGGCATGGTATTTACCTGTCACACAACTCAAGCAGTGCAGTGTAGGAGACCAGACAATAAGCATCAAGGGTGGACTGCTCTGCGAGCACAAAGGGGAGAAACAGCAAACTGTGCCCCAGTGACAATATGCAGGCCACAGGCTCCCTGCAGATTCCAGGACAGAGCCCGCCCATGCGTGACCCGTTGTTTCCCTGGTACGTACCAGAGCTAACAGGAGGTAGGTGAATCTCCTGCCTCCCGAACAGCTTGCCCCCACGTCTAAGAGAAGCGTGGTGCACCCAATGCTCATGGCTCTTTGTTCACTCACGGCAAGAGCCCCCAGCCCTTCTTTCAAACTTATCTCTATTCACCTCTCTGAATCTCTGTTCACCCTCTGGTCAAGGACAAATTCATGGGCTGGTTCCTACAATGCAGCACTGGTGGTCACTATAAAAGCAGTCACTATCTGAGCCACCAGGGCCTGTGACAGGAGCAGGGCAGCTCTGGTGCGTTACGCTCATTCATGCTTTAAAGAGAAACTTTGATTTCACTTGCAATAGAAAGCTAAAAAGATCAGGTCCACCACATTAATTCATGGTCACTGCTGCCTCTAATTACATTTGACTAATTTAAAACAAAAGTCCACCAATTACTGCTTTTCAAATGTATTCTGAAACACTGTTGTACTCATATGAACAAGGATTAGAACTGGAAGCAGGAAACTTGGAAGAGAGAAGGCAAGGAGCCACCGTAACACACACACTAAATCATATTTACAGCTTTGTAAAACTCCACGCTAAAAAAAAAAAAAAAAAAAAAAAATCCAGGCTACTATCTCTTCATTTCGGGGGTTGGGGGCCTTACTATATAGTTCAGACTGGCCTCATACTCAATGATCCTCCTGCCTCAGCCTCCAAGTGCTGGGATTACAGGTGTGTGCCACCACACCTGATAATTACCTCTTCTAACAACATCACAACAAATAGGTCAGCTGATAATCACTTAGTAAGTTCTGAAGTGGAAGAACTACTACTCCTTGCATTTAGTGAAAATCCCTTACCTGTCCATTAAAGCATCTTCAAGTAGCGGTGTCACTGCATAGATGTAGTCCTTGCCCATTTCACCAATATACTCAAACAAGAAGGACAGCGACTTCAACACGCCATTCTGAACGTTCAGCTCGGGAACTCTGTACTCGTTCATTAAGGCAGGGAGCACTGTGAAGGGGGAGCAGGTCTCAGCGACAATCGCTATGGCCACAGTTGTGCACACTCTGTTCTGCCTTTCCTGAACCTTGAGGTTGTTTAGAAGTGTGGCCAATACATCATGAGGGCTAGAAAGAAAGAAGCACCAGTAAATTGTTACAGGTTAAAGTTCTTTCAGGGGAAATTAAATATGTGTAAGAATCAAATAAGCAATCATTAGGAATTTGGTAATTTTATGAAAAAAAATGCAGTATTTTTCAAGCCAGTAGGCACTGTTGTTTCAGTTTAAAAAAAAAAAGTGCACTTTCCAATGTCATTTTCCATCTATAAATGTTCTGAAATGTACAGGTATTAAGCACATGTTTAAGGTAGTTCTCTGGGATGGACACGAGCTGAGCAAGCTCACAGAGCTCTTGCCTCCATACTCACATGGGCAGGGCCAGCATCCCTCTCCTCCATGCCCCCACCCCAGCTCAGGACACAGGAGCAGCTACATGCATGCTGCAGTGTCATCCTACTGCCACTGAAACAAGTACCACTGCTAACAAAAAAATGAGGAAGAGGATGTCTTGCAAGTGGGGCACTCTACCCAATTACTCTGACTCCTGTATAGCTCTGAGACGTTTTCTTAGTTACTAAGCCACAAGTATGTATAGTATCTCATTTTCTGCATCACTATTCCACATAGTTTGGTTCTCATGGAGAAGGAAGCACAGATTATGTCTCTGGAAGCTGTAATTCATTTAAACCTCTGGACTAATAAAGCAACTTTTAAAAAACACGCAACATTCTTATATGAGATACAAATTATGCTGTGATATTAAGAACTTGCCTTACTATTTTAAGCAATATCTTCAAAGGTTAATGTCAGGCATGGTGGAGCACACCTGTAATCCCAGCACACAGGAGGCTGAGGAGGATTGTTGAGTTTGAGACCAACCTGGCCTACAAAGTGAGCTCAAGGCCAGCCTGAACTGCATAGCAAGACCCTGAATCAAAAAGACCAAAAACTTGAAATTATTCTGATAATGGGACTGGTTCTCTCTAGGAAAATATTTAAAGTTGACTACTGAACATTTTAAAGCTTTCCATCTATTCTAATTCAATTAATTTTTTAAAAGACTTTAAAATGTGTCAGGTCAATGATTAAATGAGATTTTCTCAACTATATTAATCACACCATGCCTCAGGAGGTCTCTACACACAAGTATTTCCCAATACCACAATAAGTCTATCATAACACAATAAAAAATGGAAATACTCACCCAATGGCCTTTGCAATATAGCCAAATGTGTTGACTGTGGCTCTACGAATAGCTTTTTTGTGAGCTTTTAGGAGCTCTAAAAGCTCAAAGCAAATCCTCATCCACTCTCTTGCAGACACATATTCAGCTCCCCTAATAAAAAATAAAAATATTTCTGTGGTGTTACAGTTCTTGTTTAGTGCTAGGGACCAAAGCCAGGGCCTCACACACGCACTCTACCGTATGGTTCAGTAACCACACTCCCCCAGCACTCCAAAAATTTTAATAAAAGGTTAATCTGCAAATTCAGTTCCAAAACTGTCACCATTAACTCACACTAAACACAGTGTGAGTAATAACAACATAATAATAACATAAGTAAGTTATTACCACTCTTCAAATTAACTGATTTGATCAAAACTATACTGCCACTTTCTACTGCTAACCAAATTGAAAATGACAAAACACATCAACAGTGGACATCCTGAACCAATGTATGCAGCATTCAGAACACTGAGCAAATTTTGCTAACTCCATACCAAGTGAGTAAATGCAAGCACTTTATTTAAATGGTTAGATCTGCTTACCTGTCAGCAATGCGTCCCACAAGGTCGATACAGTTCTCCTGCACTTTCTCGTGCCTGTTCTTCAAGATGGGAGTGAGTCGGGGCAGTAGATCCTTAATTGGCGGGGTCATCTTGTGCATACCTATGTAACAGAAGTCAATGCTGTCAGTCAGTACTGGACAGCAACCTCTGCTGGCTCATTCTACCTTTCATTTCACAATGTAAAACATGTGACTAAGGCACAGATATAAACTTACAGCTGCCTAAGGAAAGAGAAAGCCCCAGATTCTGACCAGACTCAGAACTGCTTTTAATTTTTCATTAAGAACTTCTGATTTATGCACAGAAATGAAAGAAATCAGTGAAGTGACTTAAAGAATGATGGATACTCAATAACAAAAAAAGGTTTTCTTTGCTTCTGAAATGTGCTTATACACTGACATTTAAGTATGGGGACAGCTTATATTCTGGCCATACACAACAAATATAAGCCAGAGGTAAACATATAAATTAAAGCAAAATTTTCCAGAAAGGGCCCCCTTACCCTTTAACTGCCAAAACATACAGAGCTCCAGTCTCCCTGCAATGCAGGGCATACTTGGATGGGATTTACACCTACGAAGAGAGAAGAAAGGAGGCAGCTGGCAGGGGCTCCTGCTCTGACTAAAGGTGTTTGCTTTGCACTCTCGAGGGCTGGTCCCACATCTCCCTACAAACAGCCGCTCACAACTCCCTGTAAGCAGCACCCCAAGAGTGGCCAAGTAACTAATTCTGTAACTCCCTGTTATCCTAGGAGACATGACGGGGCTGAATTGGGGATTATATGTAAATGTAACCAAAGATCCATACATATTGTGTTAATGCTCTTTACTAAGAAACAGTGGCTACCAGAGCCAGTAAAATGACTTCTTGTTACTTTGACCAAGGAGCTGCTTCAGACATCACTTACGTTCAATTAGATTAAACACAAGAAATCATCTGTTTGCTCTGCATATCATAATCTGCGTTTTCACACTTTCCTAAAAGAACAAAAAGCTTTGTTCTCTAAACCTGTAATTACAATACACTTGTATTTTTACTTTGGGTTAGAAAACTGAATGGACAGCTTTAAAGATCTGGATATAAAAAGATCAATTACTTTATTAATCCACTTTTCTTCCTGTTGTTCCTTGAACTGACAGCAATCAAAAGAGTTGTCCTCACAATATACTAAAACCCCAGGTTGAATAAGTATCTGCGATTTCCTTCTACAACTAAACTAAACGCCCACCCCCCACCACACCTCCAGAACGCGACAGAGTATTCCTTAGCAGGCTCACTTGTTTTACAAGCCCCTCCTCTTCCACAGCCTCAAAGCTCCAAGTCACAGCCACTTCCTCACCTCTCACAGCTCCCAAACTTGCCCCTTCTACTAATGTAAAGGACAGGCTTAAGAATATATGAGTTTTGTGACTGATTCTGATTTAACTACAATCTTGAAGTGCTTTTTTAGACAAATAACAAAAGTTGCCCAGCTCCTAAATATGATTCTGCATTTTACTTTCAAAAATACAAAAATAGTTAAACAACAAAATTGTTACATGACCAGCAAATTCCATACCTATTACATTTACAATAGCCTTCAGTGCTCCAAGAATGCTGCCCAGTACTTCAGGGTATTCTTCACCCAAGTATTCATACAGCACGACACCCAAATGCCCCATCAGTTTTTCCTACAGCCGAAGAGAAATGTTAAGATGTCACTATTTACACCAAGCTGTTGAGAGAGGAAACAGGGGTATGGAGGGCATTTACCTCTTGACAAGTCTTCATGACCACAGCAGTGCGAGAGATCAAGTCTGCTGCCTGCTGCCTCACTTTTGCTGATTTGTTGTTTAAACGCCAAAGAACTGTACCACAGATCTGAGGCAGGTAGGGTTTGACTCGTTTCCCAAGTGCATTGACCACTGTGCCAAAGCCATTCAACATTACTGAGTCCTACGAGAGAAAAGCAAGGCTATATTTTTCCTTTTTTTAAAGAAGAACTTTAATTGTGACTGGCAAGGGACACAGCAATATCCACCTTGTTCCAACCACCCACTTTTTAAAAAGTATCAGATCCAAAACATTTGGTAGGTAAAGAACATCTGATGGTTAACCAAGAACATACATTTTAAAAAATTATTCCAAACTTTACTTTTTAGAGAAACTTACTTAAAAAATTACAGGTTTCCCTACAGATATGAAAGTCATGGCAGTGTGTCAGACTAGGTAGCTATCATTACCTCTGTGGTCTGTTCCTGGAAGGCATAGAGAATGCCATCGATCAGCTGTTCCTCGAGCTTGTGATCAATATCTGCCGCCCCCAGGTTGCCCATAATCTTCTCAATCGTCTCCATCACCATTTTTCGATACTGCTCAGCTTCGTCTTTCAGATCGTCCACAATCCTGGATATGATTTCTGCTGCACCTACTTTGTTTGCTAACTCCACAGTGGTATCAACTAACTAATAGGACAAAAGAAGGACCTTTTAATCTACTGCTTGTTAACATCATGAAAACCTAATATTCTAAATGTACCACCTGGCTAGTAAATACACTGAGAGAGCATGATTTCTAATTTGAAACGTAAAGAAAAAAATGACTAGAAAATTTATAGAATTGTATCTGCACTTAGCTGCCAGATAAAACACTGGAAGCTCTAGACAAAGACATCAAGGCTGCATGGCGCCATGGTGCACACCTGTAATCCCAGCTATTTGGCATCACAGGCAGGAGGACTGCAAGTTAGAGCCCAGGCTAGGAAGTTTAGTGGGACCCCCATCTCAAAATAAAACAGATACTTAAAAAAGCTGGGGGTACAGTTCATTGGTAGAACACATGCTCACCATCCTGGGTTCACTGCACAACACCGCCAAAAAAGAAAAAAAATAACTCCCACTTGAGTATTTATTCTATACGCAAAATCAAAATCAAAGTTAACTGGATAATGAAAATCCAAAGCCTTTCATAGTCACACACATACAAAGTACAAGATAATGAAAGGAGTGTTAGAGAAAAGGACCCAAAACATTTTTAACAATAAAAGCTTACCTGCCGGTAATTTCTTCTATCCAAAGCCATTCTGTGCTGCCAGAAGTGTTTGAAGAAAGGAGGGAGAATCTCTGTTTTAATGTAATTTGCTTCTACGCCATCTGTTCCACAACACTGTTTCACCACCTAAAGGTCAAAAACAAGAAATCACACACAGTACTGCATGACATACTAATGATTTTAAAACAGTAAAGTGAAATTCCCTTTGCACCATCAAATGAACCCACTGAGGTCAAGAAATATGTAACACCAATGTGGGACAATTAATTACCTTCAGCACGATTTTCTTCATTTCTTCATCAGGAGACTGGAACTCTCGAATCAGAATTAACATCACTTCTCTGGTATAATAGTTGGCATATTCTGCATCCATGAGAGGGATAAGATACCCAATAGCCTTTAAGAAGGCAGCCAAACCCTGTTTTTGAATTAAAAAAAAAAAAAAATTAGAAAATTCAATTTGTGTTGCCTTAACACTAATGAGTAGAAATCCAACCCAGCATTTAACTGGTATCTTACCTTTCCTCTGTGTTGGCGGATACCCTTCCACAAAGGCTTCAGCACAGAATCAAAAGATTCAATACCGTAAGGAGTTGCAGCTTCAGCCAAAGCGGCAATGGCCAGCGCACTGATGGTTCGAACTTTCTGCTGCTCATCCACAAGACCTATAAAACCAAACACAGGCTTTATCTACACACCAAGCTACCTAACTGCCACAGTCTCAACCAGATTCTAGTAGTTACATCTAATCATTTAGGTAAACTGCAGAATCTACCCACGTGATAAAATTAAGCAACAAACTTAATAATAAGTAAATAGGCAAAAACAATATAAGCCATTCAGTTAACAGTAATATCACAAAGCCCAGTATAAAAATGTAAGGTGTCTATGAAGTTAAGCCTGTCCACTTGTCTCCCTAATTCCATGGCCCAAACTTCAGGACAACTGTCCCTTTCTGAAAAGGCAAAGTTCATGGGCTGGGTATATAGCTCAGTGGAATAAGCACCTGCCTAGCAAGCGAAAGGTCCTGAGTTCCATCCCCAGTACAAGAAAGGGAAAGGGAAAGGGAAAGGGAAAGGGAAAGGGAAAGGGAAAGGGAAAGGGAAAGGGAAAGAAAAGAAAAAAGAGCAAAGTTCTAGTGTGTGGCCATACCACCCTGAATGTGCCCGATCTTCTCTGAAAAGGCAAAGTTCTATGATAACTCACCATGCTCAATGATTTCAACTAAGCTTCTGAGATGTGGTAAAATGGCACAGCCCATGAGGATAGCTATCTGCTGTACAATCTTAATACCCGTGTGTCTGGCTTGCCAGGACTTCTTGCTTTTACACACAGCTTTTAAGAATGGTAATAAAGAAGGAATGCCGAGGGCAGAGGCTACAACAGCAAAGGCTCGAGCTGTTGTGTTACGGACATACTCGTCCATATTGTCTATGTCAGGTCTCATGGTGGAAATCATAGTAGCCAGACCAGCAGCCTAGGAGGAAAAGATAAAGTTCATAACACCAACTTTCAACCATGACTTTCTATAATCAACCCAATCAACAGACTCAAGCTCTCTTTCCTAGAAACTGAATGTAAAATACCTTTGCTAAATTAGAAATGATCTCTCGGCCTTCCACTCTGGCATAGTAATCTTCATCAATCAACAATGGTTCAATCACCACAAGAATCTGAAAAACAAAAAAGAGAGTAGCTAATCTTTTATATCAATTACTGATGTCACATTCAAGTAAAAACTACAGGAATTTTAAAGTTATCAGGATTCTGCTAATTAAGAGAGAAATTAAGAATTTTCAGTGACAATTTCAAACCCCTTAGGCCATGTGTGGTGGCACACGCCTGTAATCCCAGCATTCAGGAGGCTGAGGCAGGAGGATCATTGTGAGTTCCAGACCAGCCTGGGCTACAAAATGAGCTCAAGGCCAGCCTGAACTGCAAAGCGACCCTTTCTCAAAACCACCAAAAAAAAAATTTTTTTTTACAATTACTGTTACCAAGGAAGACAGTTACAAATATAAAATATGTTAAAAAAATGAACTCACTATGGTAAAAAAGAACAAAAGGTCCCATTCTCTATACACCTGCATCTGTATGAGGCACACATCTGTAGACAAGTAAACTTAACCCTGGTCCTCTGGGCACCTTGTGACAGGTGAACTTTCCCTCCCTACTGTGAACATGTACCATCTGCTTTTTGAAAAAAATTTTTAAATTTCAAGAATGTGAGACGGGCGTGGTGGCATGTGTGTGTGATCCCAGCACTTGAGATGCCAAGTCTGAGGCCAGCCTAGGCTACAAGTGAGTTCAAGACCAGCCTGAACTACATAGTGAGACTCTGTCTCAAAAAGACAAAATAAATTTAAAAAAAGAAAAAAGAATTTGAAACTGGTTAAAAAAAAAAACCCAAATTCATAAATTCTTTCTGTATTAAAAACTAAAGCCAGCTAACCTTGGTTGTGCACACCTATAATCCCACCATACATGAGGTTGAGGCAGGAAGATAACTCCCAGTTTGAGGCCAGTTGGGGCTACATAGTGAGTTCAAGGCCAGCCTAAATTCCATAGCAAGACCCTGTCTCAAACAAACAAACAAAAACCCTTAAAAACCATTAGTGACAACACTTGAGGAGAAAAGAAGACAAAAATGAACAAATATTTGACAAGAAGGCTGGGGAGACAGTTCCACAGCACAGAAACCTGCCTGCAAAGCACAAGGTCCTGAGTTTGATTCCCAGTACCAAAAAGAAAAAAATACTTGACAACAAACCTTGTGCACATATGGCCGCACTAAGTCGTCCAGTTTATACAATATCCTGTCAATAACTTTCACAAGTAAATGGCGCTCCTGGTCCTCAAGTGTAGGAGACATCAGCAGGGGAAGAATCTGATTAAACAGAGGCCCAGCTCCAAACTCCCGTGCTTTATCAGTGATCTGACGCAAGGCAGCCTGGGTAAAACAAGGAAAAGGAGTAAACCCTTTGTAATCAAGCATTTGTGAAAGAGCAAATTATTCCAGGAAGATTTTCAGTAACTCCCTATTTTAGTGTACAGTTAGAGACACTTTACAGAGCAGTAGAGGACTCCAGAGTGTGAGCTACGGGACTAGAGAGCAGCTGAGAACTACAGGGTAGAGTCTACTCAACAACCTAACAGCCCTCTCCCTCCGAGGAACCCCCACTTTACCCTGCACACAGGGCTAATGTGGGTCTTCACATAATCCTACTCATTACTCTCAAGAGGTGCACACATTGACCTGAACTTTCTTTTTATGTATCCCAGAACTTTCTTCTTATGTATCCTTAGTACAACATTTTTTGATGCAGAAAACTAAACCTTCGTATTGCCTTACCTTTCTGATTCCAGGCCCTTGATAAAGATGAAGAGAATTTAAGGTTTCTAAACATAAAACAAAATGAATTAGGCTGATACTTACCTTTCTCATTGGAGGTGTTCCATTTTTAATTTTTAAAAGCAGCTTCATTATTTTTCTCTCTTTTTGCTCTTCTGGACTAAGTGTAGATTCATCAACATCAACCTACAGTAAAAAGAAAGTTTTAAAGGTATGTAAAGATGTTACAATTTTAACTCTCAAAACAATGTAGTATTTTGGTGGGGGGTCTTTTCGAGGCAGGGTCTCACTATGCACTTCAAGCTGGCCTTGAGCTCACTTTGTAGCCCATGCTGGTCTCAAACTCACAGCAATCCTCCTACCTCAGCCTCCCTAGTGCTGGGATTACAGGCATGCACCACCACACCCGGCTTAAGTAATCCATTTTTTTTGTTATCACTTACCAAGAGTTTATCAAAGTACTGAATATCATCAGGTTTTAAAAATGGAAGATTGCCAGATGGCTGGTCATTAACACTTTTCATAGTCCTGTCTTCTGTCTGCATGTGGAAACCTGTCATTCCACCTAATGGTGTTGGAGTTGCTGTCAGCTTCCGGGCTGGAGTTCGAATGGGAACGTAACCCGCTGGAGGTGGAAGTACCTAACAGAGATGAAAGGCAAGTGAGCACTTTCTTCATTTTATAAGTTGAAGAACAACATAAAGAGTAGTACTCACACTGAAAATATTTTACACTGTTAGCTAGGAAATGTTTTACTACTTGGGAGAAAAAACACTCATCCCGCTATTCTATCTTAATCTGAAGTTTAAATATTTATGACAAATAATCATTTTCTCATCTATAACTAAAATTTAAGTAAGTGTATCAGGACTATGGGGAAATAAGGGAATACATGAGGCAGGCTTTTAACATCGTAATCACCTTCAAACAATCTGTACAAAAATGTTGGTAAGCCAACATAAATTACAATTTGGATATGATAAAATCTAAATCAGTAATTTCTAAAAACCAATTAGAGAAAATAAAATGTAAGTATTCATAGAAATACACTCACATAGTACAAATAATATGTAAAGGTTACATATTTTAGTAATAAAACAGATGTACAAAAACAAATCTATATGTAAGTCTGAAATTATACAAGAGATAAATGCATAACCTTAAACCAAAATATTTACAAAAGCCTTGTAAAATACGCATCACCTAATCCATCTTTTTTGCAAAAAACAGAAATTTTTGCAAAAATATGGGTAAAAAAAAAAAAATCTTTCAAATGTTGGTAAAGACTTTTTTAGGATTTTTTAAAAATTACAACTTTTTGGGTAGGTCAGTAAGTCTAGCCAGAATCTCTCCAACAAGGCTGAACTGTCGTGTCTAAAAATATCAACTATATACTCTACTAAATATAGATTGATGCTTTCTCGCACTTCACTGTTCTTGTTGTGCTGCTAGCTCATGTATGTTTCAGCTCAGATCCCTAAACCTTTTGAATAAACCAGAATTTATTCTCTGAGACGCTGATGAAGTCGATGTCAAATACAGCAGCATCACTCCACACAAAGGCCTAGTAAGTCTACTGTGCTCCAGTATTTATTTTTAAGGGTTATATTCATCATACTCTGCCATAAAGAAGGATACGTGTAAACACTGCATTGTTTCTCTGGTATGAGAAAGTGCCAAGTATAAGTAAGGTCTAAACTGTTTATTAAGTATTATGAAATAGGAAGAAAATGTTCAGAAAGAGAAGGGGAGTAAGAGGGGGTGAGGGAAAAGAAGGAAAAAGTAAAACGAAAAATACAGAAAAATGCAAACAAAATTTTTGTAAATGGGGAGGGGAGGAGGGGCTGAAGAGAGCGTAGGAGAATGGTAAAAGAATCAAGTTCTATCATGTACAGGTACAAATTCTCTATGATGAATGTGATCATTATGTATATATCTAAAATACACCAATAAAATCTGATTTTAAAAAAGGATTATACTCATCAGTAGGATTCCCTAGTGAGAATTCCTCCTCCCAGTAATACCAAGGAAATCAGTGACTACAACTTAAGAAGATGCTATTAGGGCAGTTGACCTTAGGGTGTCTATATCTGCGATACTATGTGGAAGTTCTAAGTTTAAAGCCGATAATGACACCTGTAAGACAAACACTCACACACCTACCGGAAGAAGAGATATGCATACACTTCAAACTATGGAAAAGCAATCATCACTGGAAATACCATCAGATGACAGGTTCCAGCACTGCTTATGAAGCAGAGTATCTTTAAATCAGCAAATATCCCCAGAGTGCCAGGTACTGAGAAAATTACAATTCAAAAGAACCTTCAGGGTTGAGAATGTGATTCACTGGCTCTTGCCTAGCATGTGTAAAACTCTGGTAAACAAATCAAGCTATTCCACACTGCTAGTGTGGGGGCTCCCAAAGGCTAGGCCATATCCCCACCCCAGATATCCTTGAGATTTTTCACTTTCAAAAAATAGTAGATGCTTTCTACTACTCATTTCTTTTCATCTCTATTATCTTCTGGAATAGCTGGAATATACCTGGCAATAGCTGAATGCGTGGCATGGCATTAGTAAACTTGCATAAGGCCAATGCAAACTTGTATGTCACCTTTTCCACCACCATTGAAAACCCACACCCTCACCGTCACACAGACTTTCACTGTGGCTACCTTATATCCTTCTGGGAACATAGCATCCAGCTCTTCATCAGAGAGTGGGCGGTTTCGCTCATCAATCTCTCTCTCCCACCTCCATGCCTGCAGCTGCTCAGGAGTCATACTCATTATGTGACCTATAAAAAAAACAAACTTCTGCAACAATCCACAGTTTAAGGTACAGTGATGTAAGGTAAGATCAATCCTAATAATCACTTCCATTTTATAAATGCAAACCAACATTAATTCTATGTCCTCTTATTCTTGTTAAAAGCTGTCATTAACAGCATGCAGAAAATTACAAATAAAAATAGCTTCAAGAAGAAATATGATTACTTATAATAAGAGTTTCTACCTGGTGTTGGGGTGGCCATGTTCATGGCTGGGGTGCCAATCGGTGTCTTCCCAGGGGTCAGAACGGGAGTGCTTCCACCCATCTGACTTGCTGGGGTCTCATCCCAACGGGACTTTCTTTTACTGGCTCCAGGAGTTGGTGTTTCTCCAATTGAATCTCCACCTCGATCTGTTCGAGGAGTCTCAGCCCATCCACTTCCATGCCCAGGAGTATCTTCAAAGAGAAAGGCCCAGAAAGACCACAATGTCAACCAGTTAAAACACCACTGTTTATTCTCAGTTACACATCCAACTCCACATATTCAGAAGCAGAGTATTCTTAAAACAGAGACACATTTAAAGTTTTAATGTTCTTGTTTGTACTATTTTTTGTGTTGCTTTTGTACTAATTACAAAAATGTATGTATCATTAACAGAAAACAAAGCTATTTTTTATCGCTCATGACATCACTATGCAGAGACAGTTTCTCTTAGTCATGAGTCATGTTCTGTGCTTCTGCAGGCAAATGGGAGAACTTTGCACGGACAATCCTACACTGCCTACCATCCAGTCCTGTGCAGCATTCCTCACACCGTAACACCATGAAAGCACATTTTTCTATTCAATCTAAATTTGCTATGGCTATCCTTGTGAACAATTTGTGAAACAGAGCTTACCATCATCTATACAAAAGACAAGCATTTTGGCAAACTCAGCAACAGAATGTAGAAACAGATGTTACTAGACAGTGGAAGGGGGAGAGAATAGGCTACTGAACAGGTATGAAATTTCACTGGAAATTCCTAGAAATGAATACTGATGATAAGTCACAATACTCACGAGTAGACTAAGGCTTGGAGTTGTATGCTTATAAACAATTAATACAGTAAATTTTATGCCTGGTATATTTAACCACAATAAAAAACAAAAGGTTATGATCTATAAACTAATCCTTCCAAACTTCTTTGTAAAATAAACTTTAAGGGCACAGCGCCTGCCTGGCAAGCACAAGGTTCAGTTCGATTCCTGGTAACAAAAAATAAACCTTAAACCTCTTCAATCCAGGTGCAGTAGCACACGGCTATAATCCTGGCACTTGGGAGGCTAAGGCAGGAGGACTGCTATGAGGAGGCCAGCCTGAGCTACTTAAGCAACTTCAAGGCCAGCCTGGACTACATAGCAAGACACTATGCCCCCTCCCAAGGGGGAAAGGAAAAAAAAACAAACAAACAAAAAAAAACAAACCTTTTCAAGAAGGGTCATGAATGCAGCTCAATAGCACAGCACCTGCCTGGCAAGCTCAAGGCCCTGGTATCAACTCCCAGTACCAAAAAAAAAAAAAAAAAAAAGGAAAAGAATGAGGCCTACAATCTGCTCAGCTATACCTGCCTGACACATCTGCCTACGTCAGCCCTACACCCACATGCACACCCTGACTCCCGGCATACCTCTCTCAGTTTTGGGGGTCTCGTCCCATCTGTTTTTACGGGCGCTGGAAGTTGCACCTCCATGGCCTGGGGTCGCATGGCCAGGTGTGTCACCTCGGCCAGGAGTAGCAGCTCCTGCAGGTGTGTGACTCGGCGTGGGATCCCAAATTTTTGAGCCAGGGGTTGCTCCAGGAGTTTCACTTCCTTTTGCACGACCTGGTGTCTCATCCCATCTTAAAGAAGGGGTATGCCCAGGGGTCTAAACAGGGCAAAACAAAATTACTTTATACACCTAACACAACCACAGAGAAATAACTACCAAATTTCTGTTAAACAAAAACTTTAAACAAATGGATGCTTTAGATCTTGTCTCTATACAATCATTCTGCTCAAAGAACACTTTTTGCAAATATGATTATGACCAAGACCAAAGATTAAAGTTTAAATGCAGAGGTGAAAAAAAGTACTAGATTAAAAAAAAAGGAACTGGGTATGAACCTTGGATATGCCCCTAAAAACTGTCTTGGGGAAATAAAATGACTAAGGTTTTTCTACCTAGACCTGCAATGGAAAACATTCAACTCCAATTATAGCAACACTTCTTAAGCTGAGGCTCCAAGACATACAGCATTTAAAGGAGGAGGAATCCACACATTCTAAAAAACCCTGTCTAGATCTATGTAGAGATAGAGATCTTAAGAGATATAGCTAGATAGATATAATCTCTATCTAGATATATCTATATATATTTGGTCTTTTTGAGACAGGGTCTCGCTCTGCAGCCCAGGCTGGTCTTGAACTCACAATGATCTTCCTGCCTTGAACTCCCAAATGCTGGGATTACAGGCATGCGCCATTGCCACCACCACACCTGACTTGTTTTTATACTTTGTCCCACTGTGTGCATTCAATAAGCAGGCAGGTTTTGGATTATCTAGATGGTCACCTTTCAACCACCTCCTACCACCCAATTTGAATTGCTGAGTTTGAGTTTCTCATCACATTTGTACCAAGTAATCCTGACCCAAGTGGTGCTGGGAAAATTGGAAAAAGCTTAGAGGTGGGCATAAACAATGTGCATGGCAAACAACAGTGTGAGCAGAAACCAGGTGATAGACAAAGGGCACTCATGCCAGATACCAAAAGAAATGCCACAGAGCATATAGTATCATTTTAAATCAGGTGATTCAGTATAAGCAAATCAAAATTTAGAATGAGACTCTGCCCTTTAAGTAGTAAGATTTACTGTACTTTATATTTTTATTTTATTGTCTTTTTTAAGACAGGGTCTTGCTGTGCAGTTCAGACTGGCCTTGAGCTCAATTTGTAGCCCAGGCTGGTCTCGAACTTGTGATGATCCTCCTGCCTCAGCCTCCCAAGTGCTGGGATTACATATATGCACCACCATGCCCGGCTTATATCAGTTTTTTGAACACTGGATGTCAGGCACAGAACTGAAGTTACTGGAGTGAATAACTACATTCAGCAACAACAAATTCTCAAGAATCAAATGGGGAGTCCTTAGGGTCTCAAATCAAAACATACGACAAGGATGTATCAGTGTTAGCACAGCCCACTCCTGGGAGCGGGAAACACTGCCATAATCTGACACCTCTTCTCACAGATAAATAAATCCATGCTAATACTCACTAGAGCTAATAATGATTTCTTTAGACTGGGGTGGTAGAATCGGATAACACAAAGACCCTGATTCTATCCCCAGGTGACACCAAGTGACCTGTGCTGGCAGAGAGGGAGCGGAGTAAGAGAGCAGGACAGAATGACCTGTGTTAGCCGGGAAAGACCAATGACTGATCAGAGGGGTAAGGAAAGATATGGACAGAGAACTGGTCATTTTACTTTGTTCTAGAAACACCTTGTTTCAAAATGCTTATTAAACCAAGCAAGCATGTCAGATTTGACAAACACACAAGTCTGAGGAGAGAAGCAGGAGGCAGATTTAACAACGTGGGAGTTGGCTTATGCAGAGATAGAAATGAGTTCTCAGGGAGGGAGCACACAGGGACAGTAACTCCAAGAACTGAGCACTAGAGCACCCCAAAGTTTGGTGCTACGGAAGAGGAGGACCTGACAAACAGCAGTGAGGAAGAGCAGCCAGGGAGGAAGAGGGGGGTGCAGGGACTAGGGGGACAGCCCCAGAGACTAGGCAAGAAAAAAGGGTGTCCAGAAACAGTCAGTGAAGCACTGAGCAAGAGGAGGTCTGAGCAGAGTGCAAACTTCTAGTCAAAGCAACATGAAGGTCCAGGGACCTGAGGCGCTGCACAGTGAAAGCTAGGATTAGATATGCAGACAGCAGACAGGCAACATGCGCTGAGGGGTTCCTGGTGTAGAGAGAGAATGGGGTCGGGACTGGAAGAGGAGGTGAACATCAAGGGATGTTTCTGGAGCATGGTGGTTTTTCTTTTTCTAAAGACAATGAAGAGCTCCCATGCAAGAGGGGAAGGAGAGCATGAGAACAGAGGCAGGCTAAGCCTGCACAAGGAAGCAAGCATGCATGTATGTCCCCGGGTATGGGCTGAACCACCCCACCCTGAAGCCAGGTTTAACCCTGGCATGAGACTGCATTCGGAGACTGGGCCTGAGCAATATAGGAAAGGTAAAATGCACTTCCACAGGGATGCTCTACCACTATCACCAGTGTCCTCACAAGAGACTAAATAGCAAAGAAAGACACAGGACACAGTGACACAACCAGAGATCCTGCAACCAGATGCCAACACTGAGGCACACAGCCTTGGATTTGGAGCCTCCGTAACTGTGAGAAAATATGATTCTGTCGTTTAAACTACCCATATACAGTAATAAAAGAAAAACATATCAATAGCAGAAATAAAACATCAAAAGCAATCACCTCTGCCTGGTCCCAACTGGACAGCTTTTTCGGAGTGGCACCAGGAGTCTGATCAGCAGTCTGATCCCAGCGCCGCTTTCGCTTTGAGGGAGGCTGGGATGCTGCTGCTCCATTGACGACTTTCAGTTCTCCAGCTTTAGCTTTCTCTGCTAGCTGCTGCCTAATTTCTCTCTGAAAAAATTTCAAAAAGTGGAGAATATTTATCTTTAAAATGCTTGCAACAAACTTAAACATCACATTCTCTTAGATGAGAGATAAGAGTAAAAATAAAGAGCAAAATTATAACACAGGTCACAGAAGCAGACAGATCACTCTCTAAGGGGGAGAGGACCAAGAGTTTTGGGAAGGGGGAAGAACGGATCAAAATAAGAATTAAGGTATATTATGTACACACCAACCCCCCTCGAGGCATGTGAACATCAGGCACCCCACACAGGTACGCAATAAACTACAACAACAAAAACTACTGTAAAATTAAAATTAAAAAAAAAAACTATATATCTAATGTTAAAAAATAAATTCAAAAAATGCTTTCAAGGGAAGGGGTGCAGAACCTGCCAGGTGGGAAAAAAATGCTTCCAATATGTTTTTATATCATTAACGTCATCATTTGTACTTAACATTCTATACTTCCCTCTAATATGTTACTGGTGAGCCCATTCACTCTTCTCTGTATTTCCAGTTTCATGCACACATACAAATTTTTTTTAAAAGAGGAATAATCTCTGCAGACAAAAAGATTTACTGAAAATTTCTATCCACATCCAAAGTGAATCCCACAAAAGGTTCTTTAAAGAATAGCATAACCATTTAACTCTTTCCTAACATGACAGCTCTAGGAGTAAATCACGAACGTTCTCAGAATCAACCAACCTGAGACAGATACACCCATAATGGCCAAAGGACAGAGGCTAGAAAAGGACTTAGAAATAGGAAGTTTCATTTGAAAGGAGGCAGAATTTGGGAAAAAGGCTCCTTCTTTAATACTATTACAATACTACTTGCACAGCAAATAGCAAGAAAGAGTCTCATGGAAATCTCTTAACTCCCACTGAACTCACGCTCCCTCACAACCATTAAAACGACGCGCGCACACACCTCTTCCTTAGTCAAGTGCTGTTCTCGCATTACATCCATGTACGTCCGAGCATTCATCTTAGGGTCAGGAGTCTTCCCTCCTGCAGAAAAGAACAGCAACAGGACAAGAATACAGTAAATAAAGGGAAATCAAGTTCAACTGACTTCTCTGCCCTGCTCTAATATTATGGTATTCAATAATCATTTAATTAATTTTTGATGGAAAACTTTAATAATTATACATCTTACTTTTTATTGAGTTTGCTGATCAATTTAACCTGTTTGAACACAAACATATCTACAGCAGTTTAAAACAAATACTTTAATGCATATAAAAACAAAATGACAGCACAGCTTAGAGTCTTCAGAAGTGATGGGTCCTGGGTTGCTAATCCGGAATACGTACACTTTCGTGCCTTTGTCTCCATCAGCAGTTCTGACTTCAAGCAGCAGAATAGAAGCCTAGAAAATTATCTCTTTACCATTAGTAACACTTTGGAAAGATATTTATATGCAAAACATTACCTGTTGCAAGCTGTTAAAATCCTGACTACAAATAACTATGACTAGGTAAGTTCTTCAAACAGTGTTCTAAAACAGTTTTACTTTAGAAAAGCTCATTTTTAAAAACATACCTATAATCATACTCTGATGTCACGTTACTAAAAAAGGGCTTCATGCTTTATATTTTAAAGGTTTGTTGACCCAGAAACATTATTTTTTATTTCTTAGAAAGTATAAATTATATCTGGAAACATATAACTTAAATATATTACTTCTATGTTATTAAGATGCAAACAGAAGAAAAGTGGTGTACAAAGAGATGTGTTAGTCTCTTGGTTAAAGTTTTAGTATTTGCACTGCAAACTTCAGAGTATCTTAAAGAAGCCCAAAGAGTATATAACAAGATTCAGAGAGGCACATTATGCTTTAAAATGTGATAATTAGCTATACAAGTAGTATAGCGTCATAATTCAAGAAAAAAAAATCATAAAATTCTAAGACATTTCCTATGCTGAAGATCATGCCCAATTGGCAGTGTCATTCTTTCTGACACTAGCTCAGCTAAGACTTCCTTTGGGATACTTTTTCACCATAATCTAGAGAGGATGTGTTGAGCTGCACCCTTAAGAATGCAGACAGGACTGGCATATAGCAGTACTGCTGTAGGAAAGAAATTAAGGACAGTTAGTATGGGCCTGTGAATTCTGACATACATGTTTAAATCAATTACAATTATGCACGTAAAAAAAAAAGAATATCCCTACTAATTCATGCAGGCTGAAAGTCTAACTCATAAACCTGCAGCAGAGTCTAACCCTAAGAAACAGGCACCTCATTCTGACTGTGAAGCTCACTCACCTGAGAAAGCTTCCATCAGCCTCACTATGCCCCTGGTGCTGACTCACATGCTACAGTTAGCAAAACAGACTCTAACTATTAGAAAAGCAAAGTCTTTGGATACACACTTTTAACTTTAAGTATGCTCAGAGCAAAGGAGGTGCATTTACTAAGCTATATTTAGAACAATATGGGGAGAGCTCTAGTGTGAGAAATAGTTTCTCCAAAGTAATAGTCCTAAAACTCTAGATTTTGGAATGAAAACTTTCAATAATTTGAAAGTATTTTGAGCAGAAAAGCATTTTTGTTCAACATATAGAAAGAGTACCCAAAACAAAAGTAAAAGAAAAACCTTTAACCCTTTGCGTTTCTATGGCATTGGCTCATTAGTTTCTTGTCCTTCTACCTGGAAAGAAAACTTGCATTATAAAGATGAAGAATATGGCATCTGTGACTTCAACCAAATCTATACAAATCTCTAACAAGGGGGACTTTAAAAGAAAAGCAAATCCATAAGCATGCCAAAAAAAATCAAAGGGCTAAAGACAACTTAATACAAATTCTGAACATGTATGGAAAAGCTGGAAAGAATTACCATCTGCAAAAGGATCAAGACGCTCCGGGGAAATGATCATGGTCCGCCTGTGTTTTTTGTACTCATCTTCCCGGTCTGCAATCTTGGGAGGCCGGTGCTCAGCAAATGGGTCATACTGCAAGTAGACACAACTCCTTTAGTGCACAGGCCTTTAACCAAAAACCCAGACCACCAGGAAACACACACAACAGTCAACACAAGCCTATGACTTAGCTAAACATTCGGAGGGGTGGATGCTAACATGAAGAGCAAGGCATAAGGAAATGAGACTTATTTATGCCCACATTCCCAAACAGAATGAGAACTTTTACAAAATAAATTATTTCTAATTCTCCCAAATCAACTCTTCCGAAAGCATTCCAGAGAATTTATGGATTGCCACAGGAGCTCAGACATTTACTGAGGATTAGCTAAATTGTGGTTTAAAAGAAGAAAAGGCACCTGTTCTGTTGACTGTGGAATATCATTGAGCAATGCCACGGGGGCATGGTATCCTGGCTTCTTCTGCCCAAGTAAGCTTGTTGAAGATGAGTAGTCATCGTCATCCTGCAATGAAAATGCCCCAAGCCACAAGAAATGTCAGCACTTAAAAGGTCCACAAGAAGAAATCTCTACTTCAAACATGGCAACTACAAAATCCTTATTTAGAATTCTCTGCTTTGCTTTTTTTTGCCATATATACAATTTTTTTTTAATCTTTTTGAGATAGGGTCTCTCTATGCAGTTCAGGCTAGCCTTGAGCTCACTTTGTAGCCCAGCCTGGCCTCGTACTCCCAATGATCCTCCTGCCTCAGCCTCCCAAGTACTGGGATTACAGGCGTGCACCACCACGTCCGGCTTTGCCACATATATTTTTAAACACTATTTAAGCACCAAAGAGTAATTGTGAATCTATCTGCTCTGTTTAAACACAGCAATGTCACATACTGTGACTTTTCCAGCATCAATAGTGCAAGCCCAGGTAATTCCCCAGAAGCCCTCATACCCCACATATCTAAACACCAAATGACCACCTAAGCCCCCAATGACTTCTCCTGTGAGGGCAGGAGAACCCAAACTGCTAGTCCCAGTTGGCTTCTAAAAATTTTACCTTTGAAGCCAGGCATGGTAGCCTATAATCACAGGAGGATTTGGCAAGTTCAAGACCAGCCTGGGCTATAGAGTGAGCTCAAGGCCAACCAGAACTGCATAGTGAGACCCTGTGTCAAAAAAGACAAAAAAAAAAAAAGATTTCACCTTTGAGACTTTTCAATTCTTCTCAAGGAAACAAAGTGCCAAATGCAAAGTAAAATGATTTAAATTTCATAAAAATAACCAGCATGAGTATATAAAATTCATTACTGAATTACAAAAACAACTGTTAAAAATTTCATCAAATTTGATGTTTGGGATGGTCAGATACAACACGAAATATATAAAACACTTTGAGATTACATTTAAAAACGAAATGCAGTTGTCCTCCATGATAAGTAAAACATACAAAAAGCTCACAAATAGAAATACCAAGAAAAATTCCATTCATATTAAGATGCCAAAAGGAGCAAAGTAAACAGTACCAAGTACAGTTCACAGTGGCTAAGCATGATGGCATCTGCTCAATAGTCAAGCTACTCGGGAGGCTAAGCCAGGAAGATCTCAAATGTGAGTCCTGCCTGTGCAATACAACCAGACCCTGGATCTTATTTTAAAAAAGCAAATCAAAAAGATGGGGAGACCCCAGGGCTGATGGTACATGCCTGTACTCCCAGATCACTCCAAGTTCGAGGTCAGCCTAAGTGAGTTCAAGGCCAGCCTAAACCACATAGCAAGACTGTGCTGAGAGAGAGACAGAGACAGAGACAGAGACAGAGACAGAGAGAGAAAGAGAGAGAGAGAAAGAAGAAAAGAATAGAATAGAATCACAGAACAGGAAGCTATTCATAATCCAGTCTCATCTTACCTGGTTACTCTAGATCAGTGGTGGTGAACCTTTTATAGCTTTCAATGATACAAGCAGACCGCCAAGGCACATGTGCCAATAGGCTCACCACTGACCTAGTGCCTGAATGTAGTGCTCATTCAGGCATTTCCTTTGTAATGGTAGACAAACTAGTTTTCAACAAAAAGCTTCACAAGTGTGGACCTCCAGGGAAGATTTGAACCTTAAAACAGATAGGTACCTTCATCATTTCATCTTTGCTCATCTTGCTAATCTAGACAGATCAATCAGAAAATTCCTATTTCCTCCTTTTGAAAGGAGAAGGGAAAAGGAAAGAAAAGAAAGAAAAAAGAGAAGAGGAAAGGAGGAGGGAGGAAAAGGGAGGAGGAGAGAAGAGGAGAGAGATGGGGAGGGGAGAGGAGGGGAAAAGGAAAGCGAAGCAAGAGGAAGCTAGCTTGCCTCTACAACATGTGACTTACATCCTCAAGCTCAGTGGCGGCGATGGACGTCACGTAGCCAGCAAACCTGCTGTCGCTCCCTCCGTAAATCTCCTGATCATAGTAACCTGTGGAGTCAAGGCCCACGCCTTGTGCCTCATCCAGAGCTGCCTTCTTGCCTTGAATCTCTCGAATCTGTGCTTCAATATCTGTAAGGAACACAAAGTGCCTTCGTTTCACTATACAACGCATTTTCAAAACACTTTCTCTATTAGCTATTATCAAAAATCTTATCAAAATAATCTTAATTAGACACAAAGAGAAACAAAATAACTGTACCATCCAAGAGATCAACAGAACTCTACACCAAGCTCATACCTCACCTCACCTCACCTCACCTCAATGACAACAGTAACACAAATAAGCCCTTACTGTCTCCACTGCCAACTGCCATCACCTGTAGACTGAGTCCCCAAATCAGGTGAGTTCTAAACCTTGCCACCTGATGTTGATTAGGAACCCAGGGCTATGGTCAAGATTATTTAATCTCAACAGTACCAAAAATGTAAAAGCCAACAATGGAGCGAAGTGCAGTACACTCATCAATGATCTGGCTCCTTGGGAGGCCAAGGCAAAAAAGATCAACAGGGTCCAGGAGTTCAAGAGTCAGCATGGGCAAAATGCAACACACAGCCTCCAGGAAAAAGAAAAAAAAAAGAAAGCAGCAGTACCCAAAGACTGGTTCCAGGCTGGGGATAACAGCTCAGCAGCACAGCACCTGCCTAGCACACACAAGGTCATGAGTTCCATTCCTCGTACCAAAATACAGACATTCAAAGAATGGTTCTGATGAGTGATCTGCGACTTCCTGGAGATTCTGAGACACAAGAACAACTCAACTCTGCGTTCCTATGTGTCCCTGGGGTGGCCTTAGTCAGGTGGGATCGTACTCTGAACAATACACACAACACAGGACAGAGCATGAAACTCAGCTGCCGTGGTTTGAGTTCAGTCTATACTCAAAGGTTCATGTGTTGCCAGGTGTGGTGGCACACATCTGTCCAGTACTTGAGAGGCT
This sequence comes from Dinomys branickii, assembly GCA_004027595.1. Classification (NCBI taxonomy): domain Eukaryota; kingdom Metazoa; phylum Chordata; class Mammalia; order Rodentia; family Dinomyidae; genus Dinomys; species Dinomys branickii. The sequence goes on along the minus strand of PVLD010007329.1, from coordinate 35,116 downwards.
GAGGCAGGAGTTTCACTGCACATTTGAGGCTACCCTGGGCTACATAGTGAGTTCAAGGTCAACCTGAACTACATTGCCAGACCCTCTCTCCACCCAAAAGGCTGTGTGCTAGAAGGCTGGTCGCCAGTGCAGCTGTTCCCAGGTAATGGACCTTTTATGAGAAGGGGGAAGTGGAAGGAAACTGAGGTAGCACTGACTTTAGTAGAAGGGGTACTGGGCTTACCAAGTGGGTTATTTCTCAATCTGTTTTCTACAGCATAAAAATTTTTGAGGCTAAATAATAATGAACACAAAATACTTAAGAGAATTACCTCTTCCCATACTTCATCCTCTAAACACATCTAGTAATGAATCAACTCTCTTGCAAATATTTCCCAAACCCCTCCACCAAGATCAGTTTATTTATTGTATGCTGGAATTGAACCAAGGGCTTTGCACATGCTAGGCAAGCACTTTACCAGAGTTATACCTACCCCAGTTCGACCTTCAATTTTTAATTCTGAAAAGCTTCAAAACTAAAAGATCACATTAGTATGAACACCTATATATTTGATGTGATTTAAAAAATACAGTGAATGTTTATCTTAAGATTGTTGGGCATGGTGGCACATACCTGTAATGCCAGCACTCAGGAGGCTGAAGCAGGAGGATGGTTACGAGCTTGAGACCAACCTGGGCTACAAAGTGAGCTTAAGGCGAGCCTGAACTGCACAGTGAGAACCCTACCTCAAAAAGACCAGGAAAAAAAAAAAAAGTACTACAAACATATACTGGACTAACAAAAAATGAAAAAAATGGGCTGTAGATATAGCTCAGTGGCACAAGTGCCTGCCTAGGAAGCACAAGGTCCTAAATTTGATTCCTGGTACCAAATAAAGGAAAAACAGGTTCTCCTTTAAAGTAAATAAAGAAAGTAAAATCATCAGTTTTTGATCACATTTCAGATGTAGTTCAAAGCAGAGATAGGGCACACTTCCCCATAAGAATAAAACAGGACATAAAATCAACATTTAAAAAACATCAGTAGCTTTTCTATACAGCTAGCTAAGAAAGAAATCAAGAAAACTGCTCTACTCACAATAGCTTTCAAGAAAAACTCTAGGACTCAACCTACCCAAAGAGATCAAAGACCACTACAAAGAATTAAAGAACTCTAAAGAACGCCGGGGATATAGTCAGTGGCATTAAGTGCCTGCCTGTCAAGTGTAAGGTCCAGAGTTCAATTTCCAGTTCCAAAAAAACCCAAAAAACTAAAGAAAGAAAACAAAACAGACACTAGAAGGAAATCCCTCCATGCTCAATCAGCAGAATACTGTTAAAAAGGTGGTATTATTACTGTTAAAAAGGAGGCTGAGGCAGGAGGATCATTACAAGTCTGAGACCAGCCTGGGCTACAAAAGGAGCTCAACATCAGCCTGAACTGCCTAGTGAGACTCTGTCTCAAAAAAATTGCTATGGAAACACAGAAGGCCAGGTCAGCTAAAGCAGTCCTAAGCAACAAGAACAACACTGGAGGCACCACAATACCCAATTTCAAAGTATACTACATCCTAGCACTCAGGGAGGTTGAAGCAGGAGCACTGTCGCAAATTGGAGACCAGCCTGGGCTACAAAATGAGTTCAAGGCCAGCCTAAACTGCATAGCAAGACCCTGTCTCAAAAAGATTCCCCCAATATATATATATGTAACATTTTTCAGATGATATATGTGTGTGTATACATATATACATAATACAAAGTCACAGTAACACAAATAGCATGGGACAAGCACAGAAACAGATATGGTGACCCATGAAACAGAACTGCAGACACAGAAACCACCCACGCAACCACAGCCATCTGATTGAGAACAAAGGAGCCAAGAATGCACACCAGGGAAATGATAGCTCTTTGACAAATGGTGCTGAGAAAACTGGATTATCTATGGGTGGAGTCAAACTACATTCCCATGTCCTTTCTGCATACAAAAATCAGCTCAAAGACCTAGGTATGACCTGAAACTTTTGAAACTTCAGGTTAAGTGCTGCCTGTTCTCCCAAAAGGCAGACTCTAAAAAGGATGGCGTGAAAGGAGAAGGGGAACTATTCATAACAGGAGAAGAGTAATGGTGAGGCAGATTACTGGAGCAAGCCGGAAGGATGGGCGTGATCAAAATGCTATGCACGCTGAAACCCAGTGTTTGCTAATTTTCACAGGCACAAATAAAAACGTATTTTAAAAGTAAAAAAGGCAAGTCCAGAAGCAGGTCTATGGAATTTAAAATGATGCAACAGGTTATACTAACAAACTCAGTAGGCCTTTTATTAAAAATTAGATCTCAAACTTCTGAGAGCACATCACAGATACTACATTTTTCCTGTATTTCATCCTTCAAAACTATTACAGCAGACAGGCAAGCAGGAATTTCCTCACTTCAGCTAGAGCTATTTCTATTTTAAGTTTCATGTTTAAATAAAATGTTTTGGAGGTGAAGGAACAGCACAAGGATAGAGCACATCCTTATTAGCATGGCAAGTTCTGGGCTGCCCACCTTCCCTGTTGCAGCACTTTCCTATTCCCTGAGGGATACAAACAGAACATTACAGTGCCTAGGAAGTAACTGGTCAGTCCGAGAAGTGACTTAGTAACTGTTTCCTCTCGGAAGGATTTAAGGCTTTCCCCCTACAACCTGCACACACCACCTTCAACTACACAGGTTCTTTACAAGGACCACAAATGCTATTTCACCAGTGTACAGGCAGAAACACAGAAGGCGCAAATCAGCCCTAAGGCCTGCAATCTCCTCTCCCTGATCAGGGCAGCCTGCCAGCCACCTCAATTGAAATGACCCTGTGCCCATTACAAAGGGGGATCCTAGTCCTGAGACACATTAAACTAGAAAAGCACCATACCCCTAAGGCTTAACAAATGCCCCAGGCCCTGCAATGCTTCCATCTCCAGTCCCACCTACCAACATTCCAATTTAAAATATTTTTAGGCTAGCAAAATAGTTCAAAGGGGTAGCATTGTGTTTAGCATGGGTTTTATCTCCAGCACCAAAAAATACTGTTTTACACTTTTTAAAATCTTATACTGTATACAACTAAAAAATGGCAAAGGAGCACATATTGTTTACAAAAATGGCATCATACATATTGCTGTGCAACTTCCTTTTTCTCCCCTCATTTGCCGTGGACAGCTTTATTTTCCTTCTGAAGGACTTTTTCCATTGGAAGTTTCAGCAACTGGTTCCTAGCTAACAACTGTTTTTATTCAGTAACTACTGTACTTTTCATCTACTAAACTTTACCTACTGATTTTATGAACATGCTGATAAGCAAGAGTTTTCTAATTACAAAGGTTCATAAAAATGCTGAATTAATGTTTAAATAAAATCCATGTAGCCCGATGTGGTGGCACACGCCTGTAATCCCAGCACTTGGGAGGCTGAGGCAGAAGGATAATTGCAAGTTTGAGACCAGCCTGGGCTACAAAGTGAGGTCAAGGCCAGCCTCAACTGCAGAGAGAGACCCTGTCTCAAAAAGACAACAACAACAAAAATCTATGTAAATCATGACTGGAGTCTTGTTACCTCAAAATTCAGCAACAAAATTTCCCAGCCCAAGGTCTTCTGGTACTAGGTAGCTGTTCCTGGTTAATTAACACTGAGGAGAGTTCATTATTAAATTTCCACAGGCTGCAAAGTTAAATGTTTATATGCCAAGCCAGGTAGTTTTCTGTCTCAGCTTCAACTAGTAGTGAAAAGTCAAAAAACTAATGGGTTTTGTTAAAACATTGTTAACAGTGTATTTTTATAAACATGTTATACACAAAATTAAGATCAGATCCCACAAGGCTTAGCAACTTGCTAGGCAAGTAACGGAATAAATAAAAAGTAGAGAAACAGTGATTGTATTTTAATAAACTGTATGCCAATGTAATCCCAGCACTAGGGAGGCTGAGGCACGAATACAGAGTGAGTTGGAGGTCAGTTTGGGATACAAAGGGAGACCCTATTTCAAAAAAAAAAATCACAACTTCCAATTTTATAAACGTTAAAAATTTTACTTATTTACTTATAAACAGTGCACATCTCTGGGTCAAACCGAAAAAGTTGCCTTTAACTCTATACCTTCAGCACTGATGCTGAATTATCTCTACTGTGGAGGTATTTCCATGACTTTTAGTCAGGGAGGAGGCAGAGAAGCCCATGCTACCCACCCTGCCACTGCCATGGCCAACACACACTGCTCCACCTAATCTCCTGCCAGGCAGGCTCCCTGGCGGTTTCAGACACTCAGATTCAAAGGCAAAGAGACACTGGCTGCAAGTGACTTGGACAATACAGGACTTCTCTGGCCAGGATGGTGCCCAAGGAATGCTGTGCACTGCAGCAGCCAACCGCCAGTATGCTGCCTCCTCACCACTGCTGTGTAAACCAGGGCACTCACGTGACCAGCCAGCAGTGCGTATCCACGCACCAGTGTGGACTTAGGGAGCTAAAACATACCTGAGACCTCTGCAGTGTACAGCAGTCACAGACAAGGCTGCTGGTAAATATCAGTGTACAGCTTCTGCTGCTTAATACTGAGTACATGTTTGTGAGAAACTCCCACAGTACTTGCAACGGGTTAGGCGAGCTCAAGAGCACATAGGAGCTGCATTACGAAGGAAGAACTGAGATCGGCTGGAAGGAAGGGTGAGACCAAGAACATGAAGACAACGAAGATGAGTGTAAGTCCACAGCAATACAGTGTTAGCATAACGGGATTCAGAGAAGAAAAACGTTTAATGTGGATTTTTCTGAATGAAAACCTCACTTGTTGCCCCTGCCCTGATCCCATCCTCAGTAAAATAGACCAAGGGATGTCCTCTTAGCTACTAATTCTGAAATCTCAAAAGGAAGCAGAGACTCCCTATCTTGACAGTAAATTTAAAACTGCAAAACTGAAGTGCTGGATAGTCCTTCAAATCCTGAGTTGTCATAGTCTGGATAAGGCTTCAAAAAAAACAAAATTCAGGTATGCTGGCTCATGCCTGTATTCCAGCACTTGGAAGGCTGAGGCAGGAGTTCACCATGAGTTCAAGGTCAGCCTGGGCTACAGAGTGAGTTCAAGGTCCGCTGAACTACATAACAAGACCATCTCAAAAATAAATAAATAAATAAATAAATAAATAAATATTTTAAATAAATAAATAAATAAATCTGAGCCCAGCCTGAGCAACTTACTGACTTAGCAAAGCCCTGTCTTAAAATTAAAAAATAAGACTGGGCTTGTAGCTTCATGTGAGGGCGCTGGATTCAATTTCCAATACTGAAATAAAGGTCTTACATCAAAGATTAAAGTACCAGTTAAGTATATTAGAGGTGATAGAGGGGTATTTACTGAAGTCTGCAGGAGCCAGGCTAATGGTGGGGTTCTGAGGATAAATTGTCAAGAATAAGAGCCTTCTTAAAACTGGTACTGTTGCTGGGCGTGGTAGCACACACATGCAATCCCAGCACTGGTAATTTTTTTCTTTTTTTTTTTTAAACAGGGTCTCACTATGTAATGTAGGCTAGCCTTGAACTCACTTACTGAGCCTAGCCTGGCCTGGAATTTACAGCAATCCTCCTGCCTCATCCTCCGGAGTGCTAGGATTACAGGCATGTACCACCATGCCCAGCCCTGGTATTTATTTTAAGGTCTGAGAATCACTGGGTGTCATACAAAACTATTTCGGAAATCAGATAAGCTTGCTAGGACACAGTATGTATTTACTGCCATTAAAATCATGGTTGGAGGGAGCCCTTTGCTAGACTTCCCTCTGGTAGCTAGTGCCGACTAAACCTGAAGTATGATTTAAAGTCCTAGAACTAGTCATTTGCTCAGTGCTTCCCCTGCATGGGACCCTGGAATCCTGACTGCAACAGCACAGTGGGACTCCGAGATAAAATGAAGATGTTTTGTGTTTTTAGTGCCATCTCCCCTTTCCCTCCTACAGGGCCAAGGTGCTAGAACAAATAAATCCTAAGTGAAAGAAACAGAGAAGGTACATAAGGGCTGAAAGCTTTAAGAAATACACCAGTCACCACGTTTGGGGTTTACGTGGAACCGGTTCCAAGAGGACAGAGAGAATGGGCAAATCTGAAGGCTAGCTGATATTCTGCTGTAGTAATTACTACAGGCACAATAACGGCATTGCATTGGGCATGGTGGCGCACGCCTGTAATCCTAGCACTTGGGAGGTTGAGGCAGGAGAATTGCTGCAAGTGTGAGACCAGCCTGGACTACAAAATGAGCTCAAAGCCAGCCTGAACTGCATACTGAGACCCTTCTCAAAAAATAAACAAACAAACAAATGGCATTGCCTCAGATCCTTACATTTAGAAATACACACAGCAACATTCATGGATGAAGTGATACATCTAGGATTTGCTTCCAAATATTGTGGGGCACAAAGGACTAGTGGGCAAACACAATGACCATCAATTGTATAACTGCTTAAGGTGGTAAGTACTGGGGGCTTACTTCACTATTCTGCACTCCTGTTTGTTTGTAGCTCTTAATAACAAAAAGTCCTGCATTTCTTTTTCAAGCATGCCTTAAGTTCAGCTCATCTCATTCTCTCCTCTGGCCCCTTGAGGGCCAGAGCAACCCACCAAAAACATGCTGCCTTCTCTAAAATGAGATCCTTTTCAAACACAGAAAACTTCTTAGCTCCTTTACACAATACAGTAGTTCCCCCAAAATAAGACTGGGTCTTGCAATAATTTTTACTCCAGAAAACGTAATAGGGCTTATTTTCAGGGGATGTCTTATTTTTTCACAAACCACTGCATTTACTCACGTACAAAATCTAAAATTTATTCATTTATTCATGTGCAAAAACCTACCTTAATTAAGAAAATCTACTTTTTTTGGTACTGGGAATCAGAACTCATGACCTTGCACTTGCCAGGCAGGTGCGCTGTGCCACTGAGCTGTATCCCCAGCCCCCAAAACCTCCACCTATTCAATACAGTCCTGTCATCTCTGGAGCACCACCATAACTCTCCAGACCCCAATTCTGGCCTGAACATCTTGTGACTCCATTTCCTGTAGAACCAACAGCCCCAACCTCCAGCGGCAGAGCTGTCCCTACAGAAGCACTGCTTGTCCACATGGCCTGTGATGCACTGGCGATGCAGCTCGCAGCGATTTTATCCAGGGATTCTCCACCCAAATCCCAGCCTCCTGCAGGCTGGCTTCACTAAGTTTCCATTAAATCAAGTGCTAACTGAAAACTTATGCAACAGGAGTGGCAACAACAATGACTCACGGGTGAAGTCCACACAAAAACGACTGAAAGTTCCAAGTACTAAAATTAGGAAAACATTTATTTCATGAGTGCACTAAGTACATCCATTACTTTTTTTCTGGTACCAGGAGTAGAACTCAGGACCTTGTGCTTACCAGGCAGGCACTTGTGCTGCTGAGCTCTAAGTACATCCAAAGAAATGGCATTGCCTCAGGGGTTTATACAATGCAATGTATTGTATTACAAAGATGATTCACATTAGACATAACCACATCTGTTCCTTATGACGTGCGCATGTTATTCTCGGGTTGTGTACATACTCAGATTGGTCATTGGACAATTAGCCTCCAGTTCACCTGTTTATACAGGTATTCACCTCTTGTAAAAGGTGCCTGCTTGAGCTTTTACAAATATTTAATTATAATTTATATTATCACTTACTTTAACATTAATATCAACAATGTTACTTGTATTTATATATATATATATATATATATATTTTTTTTTTTTTTTTTTTTTTTTTTTTTTTTTTTTTTTTTTTTTTTTTTTTTTTTTTTTTGAGGCAGGGTCTCACTATGCAGCCCAGGCTGGCCTCAAATTCACATCAATCCTCCTGCCTCAGCCTCCTAAATGAGATTCCGGGAATGCACTACCATAACCTATCTTAATATTATAATTTTGTAATTCAGTACATCCATCATATGTTGCAACAGGCATACTAAATGCATCTGTCTGGCTGATGATCTTAATTGGGGCTTATTTTTAGTGGATAGGGCTTATGTTACAAGCATCCTGAAAAATCACGCTAAGGTTTATTTTCAGGGAAATACAGTATCATGCAGAAGACACTGGTTTGATCCCAGCACCGCAAAACATAAATACATTCCCTTTTGTTTTTATTATCAGAAAAAATGTTAATATTGCAAACGTTTTTTCCTGACATAAACACATCAAATATTTGGAAATGGAGATTAGTATCAAAAGCACTATGACTGTTCATGCCTGTAATCGTAGCACTTGGAAGGTTGAGAGGCAGGAGGACTGCTGTGAGTTCCCTGAGGCCAGCCTGGGCTACAAAGTGAGTTCCAGGCCAGCCTGAGCTACACAGTATTTTGAAAGCCAGCCTGAACTACTAGTGAGCTCTGTCAAAAAAAAAAAAAAAAAAAAAGAGCAAAATTTAAATAAATAAAATATCTAACCTACTCTTTTTTAAAGTGAGACTAGCTGGGCAGACCTATAATCCCAGCACTGGGGAGGTTGAGACAGGAGGATCGTTGCAAGTTCAAGACCAGTCTGGGAAATAAAGTGAGCTCAAAGCCAGCCTGAACCGCACTGCAAGAGCCTGTCTCAAAGACAAGAAAAAAAATTAAAGTGAGACTAAAGCTCAGACTCTAAGATAAATTCACACCCGATACAGCCTTTTTACTGCTCCCCACCAACCCTTCTATACTAGCTTCCTCCCCATGTCTCTTCTCTCTGTGCCCCAGATGCTGCAAAGCTCAGCATGCAGCACTTCCTCCTCCTTGGAGTTTCTTGGTTTATATTATTTCAATGTTCTCATTCCTCTTCACTCCATGTTACAGAGAGACAGACCTCAGATGTTGACTTCACTGACCCCTTTTGCTCTCATCCATAAATGCTAGCTATCTATTCCTGTCCAGCCAGGAGCAACTGGTGAGCAAGTATTTCTCAAGTACTACCACTCCTAAAGACACCCCCATGGCGACTATAACTTACTGAGCACTACAGAGAACTGAAAAATCAATTCCCAAATGTGCAGGAAAAAACACCTCAAAAGCTTTCCTTTTCCTTTTATTTTACTCACCACACTCATACCAGGAAGTCTGTAAAACCAGGACAACTAAACAAAGGAAAATAAAATCACACCAAGATGGAGAACTACAAAATTATACCTTTCCAGCCATTCCTCAAGCAAAGAATTAGCAAAAACTTTTCAGCGTTGTGATACCCTACATTTTCCAATTCTAGGATCAGTACCAAAACAATGCCATGAGGGCTTCTGGTTAGAGTGTCTTGCCTGCCAAAACTGATCAGTGTATTTCCTAATCTGTCAAAATCAGCAGCATCTCGAGAACTGCTGGATGGCAAGATTACACAACTCATAAATGTACACACTTGTGCTCACTTTGGTAGCACATACATATAAGTACACACACCTGACACAACATACAGAAAAGGACCAAAAGATTTTTATTTTAATGTCTACTTTTAAATCCTTAAATCCTGGAAACAGTAAGCCACAATGACCATGATAAAAAATAATCAGGTTGCTAGATGTGTACAAGCATGATAGAGAACATCTGTCGTCGCAGCTACTCCAGCAGGCTGAGGCAGGAAGTGTGTAAGTTCCAACACCAGCCAGGTGTGGTGGCGCACACCTGTAATCCCCCAACTCAGGAAGCTGAGGCAGGAGGATCGTTGCGAGTTCAAGACTAGCCTGGGCTACAAAGTGAGCTCAAGGCTGGTCTGAACTGCATAGCGAGACCCTGTCTCAAAAAGACAAAAAACAAATTAATAATAATAATAAGGGCTGGGGATATAGCTCAGTGGAATAAGCGCCTGCCTAGCAGGCGCAGGGTCCTGAGTTCAATCCCCAGTACCGCCAAAAATAATAATAATAATAAGTTCCAAGACCAGCCTCCACACCTCTGCAAGACCCTGCCTCAAATTTTTAAAACCCCCAGGAAAATTGCTCAGTGGTAGAGCTGAATTCAACAGAAAGGAAGAGAAATAGGGAGGGCTTGCTCTTTTTATGCAATTTTAAAAATACAACCGTTATGTATTAACCTTTAGTGGGCATTAACTACGTATGTGAGCACCCATTATGGAACATTACCGGGGATACCAAGGTATAATTCCTATATACAACAGTCTCAGAGTAGATGAGAAAACCATCACAAAATAAGCCACTCTAAGTACAACAAAGATTTATACTGAACGCATGTTTCAATATTTTTAATAATCCCAAATAAAACGGCAATTTTTGTGCTCACTTCGGCAGCACATATACTAAAACAGCAATTTTGGTCAAGGAACTGCAATCAAGCAAGGCTTTTAGCTGGGCTTCTAAAATGCAGGATGCCGGTGTGCCGCACACTTGTAACGCCAGCACTTGAGGCTGAGAAAGCAGGATCATTGCAAGTTCCAGACCAGCCTGGGCTACAAATTAAGCTCAAGGCCAGCCTGAACTGCATAGCGAGACCCTGTCTCAAAAAGACAAAAAAATAAATAAATAAAATGCAGGAAAACTGGTCAGAACTTAATTTTCCTGACCGAGGATGTGTTATGCTGAAGATACTAATAAACAAGTAAAGCACCTAAATGAACGATCTACTGCTGTGTGAAGAATCTGAGCAACATCTTTGTACTCTCTTATTCTGCAAAAGATATACTCAAAAATCATCTGAAGACAAAAGAATATGGCCTAACAATCTGTAATACCCAAATCTTGGAAACAGCCCAACTACCCATCAACTGGTGAATGGATAAAGATGTGGGATTTTTTAAACACAATGGAATAGTACACTGCCATAAAGAAGGATAAACTTGAGCAGCACAGCGCCTGCCTGGCAAGCTCAAGATCACTGAGTTTGATTCCTGGTAGGAAAAAAAAAAAAAAAAAAAAAAAGACAAGCTTGAGACATTTCTAGGTAAACAGGTGCACCTTGAGACCAAATTTTTAAGTGAAATAAATTGGATACATATGTGTGAATACTGAATTGTTTCTCTTGTGTAAGAAACTGAAAGTGTAAATATGGACCAAAATATACAATAGGTTACTGTGAAATAGGAAGAAAATGTTCAAAAGGAGAGGGGAACAAGGGGGACAGGGGAGTAAAGAAAGGAAAAGTTTCAAAAAAAATGGGAATAAAGCTTTTGTAAATGAGAAGGGGGGAGGGGTTTAAGGGAGAGTAGGAGAAGGGGGGGATAATATCCTAGGTTGGGCGTGGTGGCTCACGCCTACAACCCCAGCACTCGGGAGGCTGAGACAGGAAGACCATTGTAAATTCGACACCACCCTGGACTACAAAACTCAAGGCCAGCCTGAACTGCACAGCGAGACCTTGTCTCAAAAAGTCAAAATATAAATAAAAAGTGTTGGACTTTCGGAGCTCACCCATCCCAGCACCAGGAAGGCTAAGGCAGTCAGAAGGCTTCAAGTTTTGAGGCTAGCCAGAACCAAACAGTGAGTTCGGGCCAGCCTAAACTACATAGCAAGACCCAGTCTCCAAAAGAAGCTCTGGACTTCAGTTCCTCCGAGCTGCCCAACTATACAAAGACAGTCACCTGGTTCTAACTTTCCAGATTCACCCGCTAATCCCCTCCTCGCACCCACTCTTCCTGCCACAGCACACTACTCAAGCACCTTCACAAGTTAGTTCCCCGTTACAAGGTGTTCTGTCAGGCTCGAAAGTTCTCCCCTAATAGAAAACGGATTGGTCCTTTCAGAGCAGAGACACGTCACCTCCTCTGAAATTAACTCCATGCATAAATTAATCACTCCGTTACCAAGAACACGCTGCTCTGACTTCTATTTATGCGTTCATTCAGTCTCAGAAGAGAATTCGGATACACAAGCACGTCTGTTTCCCCATCTCCCTCCGTCTGGTACCTCTCGCGAACTAACCCCGAGCCCCACACCCAGTAAGGACCTGTGAAGTGAGTGACTCGCTCTCGGCAGCCCCGCGTTCAGGGTCAATACGGAAGTCGACCCGGGCTGCTCCAACTCGCCAAGCCCCGCTTCCAGTCTTCTCCGCACGCTCTCTCCTAGCCTCCAGTGTGCTCTCAACATTCTCCTACTCGGATACTCGTAAGACGCTCGAAGGTCGGCCCTTATAAAACTTAAGTGCCTTTTCCTCTCCCGCCTGCTCCCCAAGAATCGGCCTCCGAACAAGAGCCCAACACGGTAGTGAAAGGAATCGCGGAAACAAGCAGGTTTCCCAGCCAAATCCCCCGGGGCCCCGGTGACCCCACAGTCGGCCGCTGGAGGACGCGGACGGCCGGGCAGGACCTGGTCCCAGCTCTCCGCGCTCGGGTCCGCACTGCCCAGCGTTCGGGCTACCGACCCTGGCCGGGGCGAGGGCGGCACTCCTGCCCCCGCGCCGCCCCGACCTCCGCCCGAACCCCCTGCCCGGGCCGCCCAACAGGCCTGCGCCCAGCCAGGAGAAGCCCAGCTAAAGCGGAGGCAAACAAAGCGCCCGTCGCGGCGTCTCAGGACGCCATTACGCGGCGCTGCGGCCTGCACCGCCTACACCCGCGCACACCTCGGAGCCCTCGGGGAGAGGCTCCGGGGCCTGGCGGCGGCCCAAAACACAAACGTCCGGGCGAACCGGCCCCGAAGACGGCGCGGAGGACGGAAAGAAGCGTACCTTCGTGAGTCTTGGCGATCTTCGCCATTTTGTCCACTCGAACACACAGACGGAACTGGCGCTACCCACCACTTCCGCTCGCCACCGCCGCCGACGCCGCGGAGAGAAATAGCTGGCGGCTACGCCCTGCGCCTGCGCCGGGCGGGAGCGCGCGCCGTTAGGCACCACGTGACCAGAAAACACCCGGATGGGTGCGCGCGGTGCATTGTGGTCCTGGATGGCCAACGCTGCGGGCGGGGCAGTCGATAAAGGTTGGAGGCGCTGTGGCGGAGCGCAGACGTGGGGACAGCGCGCTCCGGACACTGCTTCCTCCAGACCCGGAGGATCCCAGGGCCGTAGAGACTCCGTTCCGGGTGCTGACGTTTAGCGACGGATACGTTGAGAGCACCCCATCCTTTGCGCTGGGGTTCAAGGTCGTGTTTCTCTAATAGTTACCTGCCCATTGCCTAGGAGTTTGGTTTGCAACTTCAATTTGCCTACAGTGGCAACCCCTTGGGGGGAACCCCTCCTATCTCAGGAGCTATTCCTGTTGCCCATTCCATTTCTCCAATAAATTTTCCTACTCTTAAATTTTTTTTTTTTGTCAGTGCTCTCAAACGTCATTAACAGTCCACTTAGGCCAACGAGCGTTGATAATCTCATTTAAGAAATGAAAGACGGAAAGATCGATCATAGGAAAAAATGAAAAAAAACTAAGGTGCAGGCAAATAGACACTGTGCAAGGTCACAGTGACCAAGTTGCACAGCACGGGCTTGGTGGGTCCTTGGAAAACTACTGAGCCTTGGCGAAACGCCTCAATGCGTCCTAAACGTTATTGCTCAACCAAACTACTAGGATCTTTTTTTCCGAAGCGCTAAGGATAGCGTTAAGAACAGAAGGCAGAAGGGAAACTGGGTCTAAGAAGCAGCCTAGGATAAAAACGAATCGAGTAGAGCCATCGAAAGAAAGTTTACCTCTCTCTGTGAAAGACAACCCAAACATTAGAAACTTAAAGTGTAGGGTATTTGTTAGCATCCGTAAAAGAATCTACCTGGTAAAATTTTCAACTGCCTAATTTGCTCTTGATTATTAAACAGTGCTTAGGGAAAGACAAAAAACTTGCTTGAAGCCTGGTGTGGTAGCTAGTGTCTGTAATCCCAGCACTTGGGAGGCTGAGGCGAGAGGATTGCTATGAGTTCGAGACCAGCCTGGGCTACATAACAAGAATCTGTCTCAAAAAAAGTTACTAGTAATTATAATTCTTGTACTGACAACAGGCTTCATGTATACTCATTATGTACGTTGTTACATACACACAGGTTACATATTGTTATGGATAGCTTTTTGAGGGGTGGGGGACAAAGTATCCCAAAGTTATCCAGGCTGGCCTTGAATTTGAGAACCTCAAGCCTCCACCTTCCAGACTGCTGGGATTACAGGTGAGAGCAAATGGGCACACCTAAAATAGCTTATTTTAAAATATTAAAGGGAACAAGCCTATAGTCCCAGCATCCTGGAGGCTGAGGCAGGAGGATGAGAAGTTTTAGCCCAGCCTAGGCAACTTAGTGACATAATAAAACCCTGTCTCAAAATAATTAAAAAGGACTGGGATGTAACTCTGTATAGATCCTAGCTTCAATACCCAGTTCTATGAAATAAAATAATAGAAAAATGAATAATAAATAAGAATTAGAGAAGTATTATCAATAACCAGCAAACTGAAAGAATTCATCAAGGCTAACAATGCAAGGATGTTGCATTCCGTGGCTCATTTTTTTTTTAAAAACACAAAGTTGGTTTTTTTTGTCTTTCTGAGGCAGGATCTTGTCATGCAGTTCAGGCTGGCCTTGAGCTCACTTTGTAGCTCAGGCTGGTCTCAAACTCACGACGATCCTCCTGCCTCAGCCTCCCACATGCTGGGATTACAGGTATGCACTACCACACCTGGCTAAATACACAAATTTTTATACAGAGTAGTCTCAATTATGTAAAAAGTACATATGAAAAGGAAACTGAACAGAGTTAGTAGGTGTTTCCGTGTGGTGGGATTTTTATGCGGGGGGCAGTACCAGAAAGTGAATTCAGGACCTCACACTGGCCTCTGTGCCGCTGAGCTATATCACCAGCCCATACATAGTGGGGTTATGAGTGGTTTTTCTTTACAATTTTAGTGTTTTCTGGGTCAGAGATTCTGCTTTAACCATGTGTTCATTTATAATGGAGAGAGCAGTGAATGCACTGAAGAAATGAAAAGGAGCTGCAGTCTTTCCGTGTCCTTCCAAGACAGAATCTGTGGCAGCCGCCACCTGTGTTACATGCAGACTCTCCAGGTTCCCAGGTATTGGTGTGTAGGGCAAGGGCATACATGGATAGCATAGTGAGATAAGACAGCCTTAGCCAAAGAGCAGAAGAGACTCCTTTCTCTTTACTAATTTAATAAAACAATAAATTGGATTTTTTTTTTTTGGTCTTTTTAAGACAGGGTCTCACTGTGCAGCTCAGGCTGTCCTTGAGCACATTTTGTAGCCAAGACTGGTCTCAAACGCTCAACGATTCTCCTGCCTCAGCTTCCAGAGTGCTGGGATTACAAGCATGCATCACCATGCCTGGCCTGGATATTCAACCCATAAGAAAAATTGTGTTCAACCATCCTGACTTCCATTTTGAATTTTTTTTTTCTTTTTGTCTTTTTGAGACAGGGTCTTGCTGTGCAGTTCAGACTGGCCTTGAGCTCTCTTTGTAATCCAAGCCGGCCTCGAACGTGCAATGATCCTCCTGCCTCAGCCTCCGGACTACTGGGGTTACAGGTGTGTGCCATCTCTCCCAGCTTGAATAATATTACTAACAAATAATGAGATAGTACGATACAATGGATTTCCTACACTTTTTGTGAATTTTTTCTGTTTCAGAAATTAGAGAGGCTGGTCAGGGCCCCCCTTTCATAACTGAGACATTTGGCAGTGATGATACTGATTAAAACATCATTGGGGCTGGGCGTGGTGGCGCACGCCTGTAATCCAAGCACTTGGCAGGCTGAAGCAGGAGGATCATTGCAAGTTCAATAGCAGCCTGGGCTATATAAGTGAGTTCAAGGCCAGCCTGAACTGCAGAGTGAGACCCTTTCTCAAAAAAAGGACAAAAAAAAAAAAAAAACTAAAACATCACTGGGGTTGGAAATTGTAGCTCCTTGGCAGAGTATGTGCTTAGCATACGTGAGGCCCTAGGTTCAGTTTCCAGCACCACATGAAAGAGACAGAGGAAGGAAGGGACTAAGGAAGGAAGTTTTTCTTCTCTTGAAATCTGGCTCTTCCTGGCCTCGAAAAATATTCTTTGATCCCTAGAACTGCAAAAGAAAAAATAATGTAATATTTTATGCTGGGCGTGGTGGCACACACCTGTAATCTCAGCACTCAGGAGTCTGAGGCAGGAGGATTGCCGTAAGTTTGAAGTCAGCTACATAGCATATCAAGGCCAGCCTGAACTACGTAGCAAGACTCTGTCTCAAAAAGCCAAAAAATATATTTATGTGTGTATAATTTTACATACATTAATACACTTATACTTAACATATATATACATATATACTTACATATATAAAATAGTAATACATAAATTTCCCGACATTAAATGAGATATAATAACTTTATTAAGTATTAAATGCTACACAAATTACCTTCATAGGTAAAACTAAATGCTTTAGAGGTCCATGTCACAGTGACAGGTTTTGAGTTTTGTATTTCTTTTCTTGAGTCTTAAACTCAGGGCCTTGTATGTGCTGAGTATGTGTTCTACCATGGAGCTACATCCCTGTTCCTTTTATTTTGAGACATAGTCTCACTAAACTGCCCAAACTGGGTTTGATCCTCCTGCCTCCTGACTAGCTGGGATTATAGGTGTGTTCACCACACACAGGGAGAATTTAATGAACCTGTTTTTCCCAGGTGAAAGAAGTATCATCACAGGATAAATCACCTATAGTCCTGATTTTTCTTTTTCTGGTGCTGGAAATCGAACTCAGGACCTTGTGTTTGCCAGGCAGGCACTTGTGCCACTGAGCTATATCCCCAGCCCCCACAGTCTTGATCTGTAGTTCCAGAGGTCTTCTATATTAAACCATTATCAAAAATATTTTTATCTGCTAGGCCTGGTGGCACAAAACTGTAATCCCAGCACTTGGGAAGCTGACAAGGGAACATCGCCATAAATTCAAGCCCAGCCCAGGCTATATAGTGAGCTTAAGATGAGCCTGTACTACAAAGCAAGACCCTATCTCAGAAAAAAAAAAAACAGAACAAAAACAAGCTTTTTAATCCACTGTTCAGCTATATCTAAAAATCTAAAATCAGAGTTTTATTTCTGAAAATCTAAGCCATTACCCATTAAATCACTGATACTCTTGCAGGCAGGGCCATAGCTCAGCACAAGGCAGACTACTGTGGAAGAGAGAGCACAGTAGCCCAGAGCTCAGTGGGTGCTTTTGTATCTCCTACCCCTTGGGCTGACGTCAGGTCCAGGCTATCGTATCAAAAACCTGCACAAGTTTTCATAAGAAGTTTTAAAAATGACACACTCTGATTGAGCCCATGAGCAGGGCTTTGGGAACTGTTCTGCACATGCGTCCTGGGGTTTGGTAGTTAACAGGTCCTGCCTACTTCCTCAGCCAGTCTGCCACACCCTAATCTGCCTCATTTCCCCTGAGACACAAATCCCCATAATTCTTTATGGGGTCCTGAGGGAGTGGAGGTCTCTGTCTTCATATAGCTACTTCGTGCTGAGAGAGGCTCTAGCCCTACCTACCAGGAGTTCTATGCTTTCCAAATACCTTGGGGTTCTGTGGGTCACTGGCTAGGTTAAAGAAAAAACCTGTTAGAAAACAATGAGAAGGCTGGGGATATAGCTCAGTGGAGTAAGCGCTTAGCAAGCGCAGGGTCCTGAGTTCGATCCCCAGTACCGCAAAAAATAAAAATAAAAATAAAAATAAAAAAAGAAAACAATGAGAAGCCTAGCATGGTGGTGCTGTGCCTATAATCCCAGCACTTGGGAGCCTGAGGCAGGAGGATTGTCAGAAGTTTGAGACCACCCTGGGCTACAAAATGAGCTCAAGGCCAGCCTGAACTGCATAGAGAGACCCTGCCTCAAAAGGACAAAAAAAAAAAAAAGAAAACAATGAGAAAAGTCAGTGACTGTTGAGATGCCTGTTTAATGGGAGAGAGCTTGGTGAATTTGTCAGGAGAGTAACTTTACTATTAATCTGGGGATGCAGAGCCCAAACATGAGAAGGAGCAGGGCAGATTTCCACTCTGCCGGTGGAGGTGAGAGTGTGGCAAAGAAGAATGTTAGATAAATTACCAAGAGGCTGAGAGCTGTAGCCTTAATGAGATACCCATCTTATGGATTTAATTAAAAACAGGAGCCTCTATACAGGGTGTCATCCGTGTCATGCCCCCCCCATAAGCTATGGTGAACTAGAGTCACTAGTGACCCTACTTGTCTGCACTTGAGCAGTACTGACCAGAGCCTCGCCTTCTGAGGAGGAACCTCAGGTCTTCCAGAGGTTCTCAGCAAAAGCTTTCTCCCTAGTCCTGTGAAAATTCTCATGACCGTTTCCTGCATAGGGTTTTACAGCTTCCCACTGCCCCATTGAGGACGTCTAGTGGTTGCTCAGGACCTGGGAATAAGGGTAGGGTCTTGAGGAGCTGTGGTGCTGCTCTTACTGCCTCTTACAAGCCTTTTGATTTTGCAAAGAGACTTTCGATATGTCTCTTTGGTGTCCCTTGCAATGAATGACAGTGACCTGTTTGGGAAGATAGACTACCTCTGGGAGTTGTAGAATTTCGTGTTTGTGTTTTATACATTGCTTATTAGTTAGCAAGCTGGTGGAGATCACTATGAAGCAGCTCTGGCAGAACTTAAGTTAACCAACTGGCTTTCCATGTTTACTTGTGAGTTCCCATCTCTACTGAGGCCTGTAATGGTGGGTAAAGCCTTAATGCCTCAGAGGACAAGACAAAGCCACAGCAAAAGACACCCGGCTCCAACCTCAGTTAACTCAGTGAAGACTGTAGCTGCAAGCCAGGCGTGGTGGCGTGCACCAGTAATCCCAGCACTCCTGAGGCTGAGGCACAAGGATCATTACAAATTCCAGACTAGCTACAGAGAGAGCTCAAGGCCACCCTCTACTACATATGAGTCCCTGTCTCAAAAGGATTTTAAAAAAAAATAGCTGCAGGCATTTTGCTCTTGAGTGGAGACCTTCCTGGAGTTAACATAGTTCTCCTAAATTAGCATAATGTTTTACTTGGAGAAGCCCTTGATCAGACTTCCAAGGTCCTTGAAAGGCCCCTACCATTCAAGGCAGAGTAACACCTTTCTTCAGTATTCCCTGCCTTGTTTTGATAACTAAACAAATACAGAGATGTCTTTGTCTAAAACCCCAGAATCTTGAATTTGGTGAGAGGGTTTGGATCCTCCTGGAGGCAAACCCGGGAGGGCTTTCATTTGTCTCATTTATTTAAGCCTTCGCTGTCCACTTGTTTGGGAGATTGCAGGCCTGATCATCTATAATAACTAGGGAATATATTTTTGTTGTTGGTTTTTTTTTTGAGACAGGGTCTCACTATGCATTTCAGGTTGGCTTTGCACTCACTTTGTAACCCAGGCGGGTCTGAAACTCACAGCAATACTCCTGGCTCAGCCTCCCTAGTGCTGGGATTACAAGGGTGTTATACCATGCCCAGTCACTGTCTCTTCAGATTGCTGCATGGACACTGTTTTGGTTTTGGCTCAATATCAGTATCCAAGTAAGGGCTATGAGCTTGCTTTTCTTAATGTGTTTTTTTTTTTTTTGAGCAAAGATCTGTGAGCAAATTGACCTTAATGTCTTGTCGTGAACTGGGACCCACATAACCTGACTTTTGATGTTGTTCTTGGACAATGCTACTTCAATCAGTGAACCACTCCTCCTGAGGGTCTGCCACTTGCATAGGTGAGAGAAATCACTTGTTCAAAAAATCAGCTAACCTTCAAGCCTGTAGGCATCCATGAAGCAAGATTAAAAGTAGTATAAGTCTTTTTTTTTTTTTTTGCCTTTTTGAGACAAGTTCTCACTATGCAGTTCAAGCTGACCTCAAGCTCACTTTGCAGCCCAGGCTGGTCTGGAACTCAAAACAATCCTCCTGCTTCAGCCTCCCAAGTGTTGGGTGAGACTACTGATGTACACCACCACACCTGGCAAGAGTAGTTTTGGCTGGCTTGGACCCTAGCTGGGAGTAGGGACAGTCCATCCTCCAGTGCCATGAGTCAGGCACATCTGCTGGCTGATGCACAGAGCAGCCCCCAGCAATAGCCCGGCACAGTCACATGCCCAGTGTCCAGTTTTCTTGCATTTAAACCAGGCCTTGATTGGCCCTATGGCTTCCGTTGGACAATTCAGGTGTGCTTAAAGCATTGCCCACTGCAACAGCCATCATTTTTGTCTGTTTTAAGTTGTTTGTTCCTCTCAGCCCTTGTTCTTTCATCCTCGTCTAGATCCTGATTGCTGGACACAGCAAAGGCCATTCCCAGGATCACAGGGCCTAGGGCCATCTATAAACCTACAAGGAAGGGCTGGGAATTTAGCTCAGTGGCACAGCACCTGCCTGGCAAGCATGAAGTTGTGAGTTCAATTACTGGTACCAAAAAATAAATAAACAAATAACCCTACCAGGCTCTGTATTACAGAGATGCGAGAGACTCACTACCCCCAGAGAGACAGATGGGGATCTGAGGACAGGATCATCAACTATCAACTATGAGATTTTTCTTCCTTATGGATCACCCTAACTACACATAGTTTCTGGGGTTTTTTAAGGATAAAGGGACACAAAATCCTGAATATAAGGGATTTCACTCTACCTTCTATGCTTTGTGCAGAAATTATTTAACTAAAGAATAGTAGACTTTCTTTTTTGGAGACAGGATTTCACTGCAATCCAGGCTGGCCTTGAGTTCACAATGTACCACAGGCTGGCCTCTAACTCACAGTGATCCTCCTCCCTCAGCCTCCCAAGTGCTGGGATCACAGACCTGCACCACAGCACTCAGCCTAGATTTCCATTTGGTACCCATCACAAGTCACTTCATTGCTCACATTGGACCCAAACAGCATTGCAATAGAAAATAAACTGAAAAAAAAGAAGATAAATCATTAAAGGCTAGTGGATGCAGGGCTGTATGGGGTTAAGCTACGTGAGAAGGGACCTCTGGCCATGTTGAAAAAGCTCCTGTTCATGACACTCCCTATCCAGAGCAATGAGACTGTCAACCTTAGAGATCAAACAGTTCTCTTAATTAGCAAGACTTACTGTCTTTGTTCTGACATCTTCCCAGTCTGATCTGTGGAAACCCAGTAATACGGGTGCTCCAGAGAAGGTCTTCGTGTTAGTTCCCAGAGAGAGTTCTCACCTTCCTGGACTCCCCAAACCACATTGCTTATCTCTTTTATTTAAGCCTTCACCGTAACTCATTTTAGGAAACTGGAGGCTGGGCCAAGTCCCAGTAAAAGATAAGGGTGGAGCCCCTGGGGCGCCAACGAGCTACATTTGTGGGACCCGTGGAGAGAGGGAAACGCTCAGCCTGGGATCCTGCAGAGGGTGTTCCCCCACGGAAGGTTGTACACCCACTGACTCCCCAGAGCCTTCTCTGTGAGACTCAGTTGTGCTACCAGTCCTCACTAGCAACATAAGAAGCACTGATACCTTCTTATCCAGTTCTTCTCCTTAGAACCCTCTGTACACTATGCCCTGCTATGACACCTTCAGGGTCCACTGTTACCAATTTTTAAGGATACAGGCTAATGACGAGGTTACTGGGATCTTCAAGATGTTTCCCATGATGTGTTGGCTCACTGGCCCCTTAGGGAGAAGGATGAAGCCTACCCAAGGACTTGCTTAGAAACTCCCAAGAGGTCAGGGTGGAGCCCCTACCCTGAAATCCTCAGAGCAGGAAATACTATGGCTAGCAATCAGCTTGGTTTTGCTGCTGTCACTAATGAAACTTGGAAATCAGTAAAGGGTGTAAATAGAGGGATGGAGCAGCATTTGTGAAACAGGGTAAGGGAGGCTGAGGCAGGAGAATCATTGTGAGTTCAAGACCAACTTGGGCTACATAAGTGAGTTCAAGGTCAGCCTGAACTGCATAGTGAGATCCTGTCTCAAAAAGACAAAAAAAAAAAATGAATAGAGTCCTTGTTTAATGACAAGTGCTTTGTTGTAGGCAAGTACCAGAGTCAACCTACATAAAATGCAACAATAGTAAAAATAAAACAATACAAAGTCAATAGTTTTTGGTGCCTCCCAGAGCCCAGAAGAAGCTACTGGACATAGTACTTTCTCCTTAGTGGTAGGGAGTATGAGATGCAATGCTTAGTCCATTAACTTGGATGTCCATGCATGCCTCTGGCCACTGCTCTATACAACAGCAATTATTCTCAACTGGGAGGGTGTGACCATTAATCCTGATGTGTCCACTTCACTGGATTAAGAAATGGCTATCCGGTTAGTAAAGTGTGCTCCTGGGTGTATCTGGGTGAGGCACGAAGGCACGGTTGTGGGTACTTTACGTGATCCTTGCCTGTTCCTCTCCAGCACTGCTCTGCTACTCTGCTTCCCAGACCCAGGAACTAAGTAGCCTTGCCCTACCACACCTTCCCCCACAATGCTCCTACCTTGGAGTCTGTGAGCCATGTACTGACTCTCCCAAAACCATGAGCTAAACTAAACCCTTCCTCCTTTAAGTTGTGAGTATCAGACAGTGTGTCTCAGTGATTAAAAAGCTAACTAATACAGATAATACCAGAGAGGGGGCCAGTGATATAGCTCAGCAGCACAGTGCCTGCCTGGCAAGTGTGAGGTCGTGAGTTCAATTCCCAGTACCTCCTAAAAAAATACCAGAGAAATGGGGTCATTACTGTGATTATACGTGACCATGTGGTTTAGAAGCCCATGGAACTGGTCTGTGGAAAGAGTCTGCAAAGGTTTAGAGATGCAGGCTATAGAAACCCTAAAATTCAGGAAGTAGAACTTGATAGGGGACCCTTGGAGTTCAGAAGACCAGAAGGCTGGGAGGAATGTAGGAATGCACACAGGAAAGGCCAAGCTCAGGAAGTTTCATTTGTCATTCATAATGGAAGCCACGTGTTCTCCACTCTGGCAACAAATGTCTACATTTTCCACATGTCCTGAGACATTGCAGCAGACTGAGATTAAGGATGCTTGACTAATTAATCTGGCAGAAGAACTTTCAAGCTCGTCCACATGGCATGGATACTGGTCGCTGCTTTCAGCCAGATTTACTGTGAGAATTGGAGCCATGAGACCAGTAGACATTTTTTAAAAATTTAAATCTTAGGCCGTGCATGGTGGCACATGGCTGTAATCCCAACACTCAGGAGGCTGAAGCAGGAGGCTTGCCATGAGTTTGAGGCAAGCTTGAGCTACAAAGTGAGTTCAAGGCCAGCCTGAACTACATGGTAAAACTCTCTCAAAAAGACTAAAGACAAAAAAAAAAAACCCTTAAATCTTGGCTCAAAAGGAGCCACCTGTAAAAGTTTTGGCCAAAAAGGTATGGATGCCGAAGAGATTAATGCCATTAAAAAGAAACCAGATACTTTCTACAAGGATAAGGAAAAAGATGCCTCGAATACATCTCAGAAATCATCTGGGCCCCACCTATTGCGGACACAAGGGTGCAGAAGTGACAACCTTTTTTTTGAGATGTGAATCAGTGGGACTGCTGCTTAAGAAGGACCTCCTAGACAGCTGGCTCCCCAGAATTTATTTTACTGTAACTAGCCTTCCAGGCACTCAGAGGCTACTATAGCATTGGTCTAAGGGGGTCTGGCCACTGCAGCCAAGATAGGAGACCTTGGCATCATGTATGTGCTGCCGATTTTACTGACATGCAGAATTAAGAGCTGTGAAGCCGGCGTGGTGGTGCATGGTTGTAATCCCAGTGCTTTGGAGGCCGAGAAAGGAGGATCACTGCAAATTTGAGGCCAACCTGAGCTACATAGTGAGTTCAAGACCAGCCCAAACTACATAGTGAGCCCCTGTCTCAAAAAATAAAAGAGTTGTGGGGTCAGGGAGACTTTTGCCCAGATTTCAAAGGAAGGGAGGTCAAGCCATGTGCATCTGAGAGGGCAACACGTAAAACTGTTAGAGTGAAGCCAAAAGTGGAGACCTCAGAGAGTTGGAGGTATTGAGAACATGGAACATCTGCTAAGAAAGGCCACAGACTGGGAGTGGAGTCAGCCCAAGAGTGTGGCCATGTAGGCTGCAATAGTAAGGCCAGGAGAGTGGGACTGTTCAGGTCCTCTGGAACTCACATTTACCCCTGTGTTCCCCAGATGCTGGGTATGGAGCTTCAGGAATTAATGTTTTTCCTTTGGGCTTTGATTTTGCTCTGGGTTTTCTTTTACATCCTATTCCCCCCGCTTTTTTTCTTTTTTTTTTTTTGCCTGAGACAGGGTTTCATTATGGGTGACCTTGAACTGACTGTAGCCGAGGCTGGCCTCAAACTCACAGCAACCCTGCCTCAGCTTCCTGAGTGCAGGGATTATAGGTGTGAGCCACCACGCCCAGCCTTTATTTCCCTCTTTTGGAATAGGAATGTTTATCCTGTATTATTGCCCTTTAGGATTATATAACTGTTTTTTTCTAATTATTATTATTTTTAACAAAGGTTCACAGTAAAGCGTTTGCCTGAGTCTCAAAATTTTGGACTTCAAAATTGTTTTTTTGTCTTCTTTGAGACAAGGTCTCACTGTGCAGTTCAGACTGGTGTTGAGCTCACTTTGTAGCCCAGGCTGGTCTTGAACTTGCAACAATCCTCCTATCTCAGCCTCCCAAGTACTGGGATTACAGGTGTGTACCACCATGCCCAGCCTGGACTTGGAATTTTGAAAAATGCTGAAACTGTTGAGACTTTGGGGAAGAGATTACTGCATGCTCAGCTGTATGAGTTTCAGGATAATTTTATTATGCTAGGTGGAATTATGAACTTGCTATTACATTTACTTGGACCTTAAGTAAGTTGGAAGGGGATGTGTTGGGGTGTGCAGTTGACAGGGGTTGGATTGTGGCCATTAATCCTAACTTGTCAACTTCACTGGATGAAGAAATACCTAGTAGATTCGTGAAGCATGTTCTGAGATGTGCCTGGGTGGTTACAGGGGCATGGTCCTCGGTACTCTATCTGCTTCTTGGCTCCTTCCTCTCTTTCACTGGGCACCTGCTCTATTTCACAGCTGCCACTAAGCATCCGTGCTCCACCATGCTGTTCCATGATGATGTTTCTGCCTTGGAGCCTCCTAACCATGTACTAACCCTCAAGAAACTGTGAGCTGAATGAAACCTTTCCTCCTTTAAACTGGGGCAATCAGGTATTGCGTCTCAGTGATGAGAAAGCTAATTAATACAGAGGGTTTTGATCTCTCAAGTATATTTGGCTATATCTAGAGACCTTTGTGACTGCCACTATTATGTCTTTGTGTGTTTTGTTTTGTTTTGTTGAGACACAGTGGATGTGTGCCACCACACCCAGGTCAGTTACGTCATTTTTAAAGGTGAATTCTCTTGCTATTCCCACTGTTATCACCACCTAGTTATAGGTAGCACATTTTTGTTTTTCTGTTCTATACTCCTAAAATGCTTACACCTCTCTTTTTTGTGTGTGACTGATACATATATGTAGCGTTTAACCATTCTTTATTTGGGGGGCTCTTTTTGAGACAGGGTCCCACTCTGCAGTTCAGGCTGGCCTTGAGCTCACTTTGTAGCCCAGGCTGGGTCTCGAACTTGCAACCATCCTCCTGCCTTAGCCTCCTACTTATTATTAATTTGGGGTCATGTTAATCTGCTCTAGGTACCACACCTGCCACAGCAACATGACTGGCGCTGGTACTTGGTTGAATTTGTTAAGTGTTCACCATTATCCTCCAGAATCTGGGTCACCTGGGGACTTCAGTGTGAATATGTTGTGTAGCATGACACCTGCATTCTGGGAGGCATCAGTGTCTGACCTGTTTCCTGAAATAGGATGTTGGGAGTGGCTGAAGCTGAAAAGTCATTATGCATGCAGGATGAAGCCAGCCCAAGAACACCGGAACTCTTTGAAGCATGTGAACTAGCCGTTGTAGTTTGTTAACTGATTGCTGGGTAGAGAGGCTGAAATTAATATCATCTTCTCCAGGGTATAAATAAATGCTCCACTGTTCTTGGGCAGTTCTCCTTCTCACTCAGGAGAGAGGACCTCCACCTGACCCAGCTATTGTCTCTTGTCTATCTTTTCCTCATTCCCGCTGTCGTTCCTCCCTGGGGTACAGCAAGAGCCCAGAGAGTCGCAACAACAGGAGACTATTTCTTATTACAACCTAGGTAAGGCGTGGGAGAAGCCGTTTAATAACCTTCTCCATAGGATAGTTCTTATCCTTCAGTCCAAGAAGCCGGTGTGAGAGTTTGGCTCACTTCTAAATAGGTTCATTTGAATTATGCATTTGGGGACTTGGGTGATACTACTTGCCAGACTCTTAAAATACTCTTTTTTTTTTTTAAATAATTGTGTTTTTTTTTCTTTTCTTTTTTTTTGCGGTACTGGGGATCGAACTCAGGACCCCCTGCGCTTGCTAGGCAAGCGCTTATTCCACTGAGCTATATCCCCAGCCCTAAAATACTCTTTTAAGACCCAGCATCTATCCACTTTTACTGTACCAGGGGATATTGTGACACTTTGGATATTAATGTCAATTCATGGTCTGTATCCCACAGCCCTCAAAATATTTTACTATTTCACTTTGCAGGTGTATAGTGCCCACAGCAAATGGCAGACTGTACTGGAGAGGCACGAAGGCAGCATGGACGCATTCATTCAACCTGCTCCTTCCTCCTGGGAGTCCAGGTTTCCTTTCCATCAGACGGTCTAAAGTCAGCCAGTGTCAGGCCTGAAAACAAGCTCAGATCTAGAAACCAGCAGAGTCACTATTTTTTCACGGTGGTATCATGCTTGTCTCTAACACCTGGACTCAAGTGATCCTCTTGCTTCAGCCTCTAGAATAGCTAAAACTATAGGCTTGCACCTCCACAACTGGCTTACACCCCTTTTTTGTGTGTGATTGATACATATATGTAGCATTTTAATCTTTTTTTTTTTTTTTTTTTGTCTTTTTGAGATAGGGTCTCGCTATGCAGTTCAGGCTGGCCTTGAATTCACTTCATAGCCCAGGCGGGCCTTGAACTCACAGCAGTCCTCCTCGCCTCAGCCTCCTGAGTGCTGAGATTACAGGCGTGCATCCCTATACCTGGCTCAAACTTCATCCAAACAGAAACCTGACAATTAAACAATGATAATTCTAAGACAAGACAGCAGGCTGTTTAAATAGAATCTGTTCTCCATCTCTCCCTCCCTCCCTCGTGTGTGTGTTTGTGTGTGTGTGTGAGTGTGTGTGTATGTTGTTATTGCTTATAGCCCGGACTAGCCTCAAACTTGACCTTCTCCTGCTTCAGTCTCCTGAGCACTGGGATTACAGGCATGACTCGCACACCTGGTTTAAGAAGCCATTTGTGTGCTGCTTATGGCAAGAACAGCTCCTAAACTATGTTGTTCCCCTTTGTAGCCATGCTTGAGAATCATCTTCTTTTCTCAAATTTCTGATTTTGAGGTGCTAGGGATGTAGCTCCATGGCAGAGCGCTTGCCTAGAATGCTTAAGACCCTGGGTATGATCCATAGTGTTGCAAAAAAATATAAAACAAAATTCAGCTCACTCCAGTTGAATAGTTTGAAGCTGGGCATGGAGGCACACGCCTGTAATCTCAGCACTCGGGAGGCTGAAGCAGGAGTATCATTGTGAGTTTGAGACCAGCCTGGGCTACAACGTGAGCTCAAGGCTAGCCTGAATTGCATAGTGAGACCCTGTCTCCAAAAGACAGAAAAGCATAGATTGATAACAAATCACTGGGCATGGTGGCACATGCCTGTAATCTCAGCCTTTGGGAGGCAGGGCCAGGAGGACGATGCATTGGAGGGCAGCCTGAACTACAGAGTGAGACCCTGTTATAGAAACCCTAACAGCACAACAATTGTTACTTGGCACTGTTTCTCAGGAATTCCGTAAGTTAAAGAGAGCATGGTAACCCGGTAGGAGATGTAGGTGTGCTGCAGCCCAGGCTCCCATCTGGGCTGCGCCAGCTTCTTCACACACTGAGCCTTGGCTCCCACAGGTGTAGATGAAGCTGCAGTGAAGGTGACTGCGAGGCTCCGTGCCCACTCAGACCGCAGCTCCGGCCAGGGCTTAGCTCTGCAAACCCCAGGCAGGGCTTCCAGCTCCTCTGAGCTCCCATCCTGGGGCAGCAACCAGTGCCCTGTCCTCACGAGGCCCAGCGCCACCTGGTCTTCGTGCGTTAGCTCCTCTGGCTGACTGTGCGTGCCCTGCTGTCACCCCAAGCCCCTCAGCCTGCAGTGGTGAGCAGACTTGCAACAGGCTTCTCTGCTCCAGAACGCACAGGCATGCCCGGTCCATGATCCAGCTAAGGGTGAACGCCAGCCTTCTGGGGGCAGGACGCGCTAGGCAGGTCAGCGTTCTGTGAGCACCTGCTTCGCCTTCTCCCAGCACTTGGGGAGACTCAGGCAGGAGGCTCCCTAGTGTAGCCGATGTCTCCAGCGCTTGTCTCCATGAGCTGCACCGAGCTGTGAGTAACTTTCCACCTCGCAGCCAGCTTGTTGCTCGAGGAAGCAAGCGTTCCGGGTTCATGCGCCACCCCACTGGAGAGCTCGCTCGCGGATGCACCTGCGGGCCTGCCAGGGTGCATCTGCCTCCACGTTTCTGTGCTGTGGCTGCTCCGCGGTGCCCAGCGCGGGGAATCAGGGACCACTGAGTCCCGGAGACCGCCAGCGATTCACTGCTCCTGGGAGTGCTCTCGGGATGCAGGGCCGTAACTTCTCCCCCAGCAACTGCTGTTTTCCTGTATCGGCAACTCTACTAATTTGAGCCAGTAATTCACAGTGTAATCCAGGCTGGCGTCAAATTTGTGGTAATCCTCCTGCCTCAGCCTCCCAAGTTCTGCAGTAACAGGCATGCGCCGCCACGCCCACCGCTGTCACTTTACCTCCCCCAACTTGGTGGCACTAAGAATTAAACCCAGAGTGTGGTTCAGAGGAGGAATTTGTCTAAAATAAATACGTTCTAACTTTTGTGTAAAATAACTTTTCAATGAGAAAAAAAGGAAAAAAATGGAAACAACGTTTGTCAATAAGGAGAAGAGTTGAAGAGAAGGGAGGGGAATGGGAAAAGAGGAAGCAAGATGTGTCACATGTGGGTACAAATTCCCTAAGATCAGTGTGGTCATTATACATACCGAAAGTGTACCCACAAACCTGATTGATTAAACAATATGTGGTGTACACATACCAGCACCACACAAAGAACGTGAGCGCTGCAAGTAGTACAAAAAATGGGAGGGGTTGGGAGAGGGAGGACCGGGGAGGGAGGGAAGAGAAAAGGGAAGGCAAAAAGGAGCTATGGTGGATTATGTAAATGTACCAGTTTCTGCACGGAATGTATATATTGTGTGTTACAGACATGTGCTAATATAAAAAATAGCCTTGGCAACTGAGTGAAAACAAAAGCCCTGTCTTCCGGTGGGCGAGGGGGAGGAAAAAAGGGAGAGTTGTGTTCTGTCCACGCACTGATCCCCAACATGGCGTGATCATTACGTGCTGCAGACATGGACTAATAAAAAATCTGAAAATGAACATGAATGGCCAGGCATGGAGGCACATCCCTGCAATCCCAGCACTTGGGAGGCTGAGGCAGGCGGATTCCCATGAGTTCGAAGCCAGCCTGGGCTGCAATGAGACCCTGTCTGACAGGGTCTCTGACAGATACAGCCAGTCAGCAAGGCACCTATTCAACCTCCTTTGTTCTTCTGGTTGTCAGAAGTTAAAGTCTCTAAGATCCTCACTTTGCTGCATTTAATCAACTCCTCTTCCCTTGCCTTTATCTGGTGTAGTTTTCTTATTCTCATTCAGTGCTCAATTTTTTTTTTAATGTGTTTCGAGACAGGGTTTCACTGTGTAGTTTAAGCTGGTGTTGAACTCTCTCTGTAGCCAGGCTGGCCTCAAACTCATAGTGATCCTCCTGTCTCAGCCTCCTCACCTGCTGGGATTACAAGTGTGTGCCACCATGCTGAGCTCCATTTTAGTATCTTATAAAAAACTGTATCACTTTATTTATTTTTTTTTTTTCCAGTACTGGGGATCGAACTCAGGACCTTGCGCTTGCCAGGCAAGCGCTTATGCCACTGAGCTATACCCCCCGCCCCTAAAACTGTATCACTTTAGACATAGAAAATTTAAGCTTTTAGTCATGTATATCATATATATAATATGTAACAACAGTTCAGAGTCTGGGGAAAACTGGAAAACTCACCCATCAGTGGAGAAAGCTGAAGCAAATTAGGATAGGCCCCTGAGTTTTCAGCCATAAAAGGGGGTTTTGTCCAGTAGTTCCCAAGCCCAGGGGTTCCACTTATTTATTTATATTAATGATTACTTTCAATGACTTAATGAGAACCAAATCACAGCGATGAATACTTCTAAGTCATATGTATATGTATATATATGTAAAATATATATATAAAATTGTTTTTTTCTTTTTGGTACTGGGAATCAAATTCAGGAACTTGTACTTGCCAAGCAGGTACTGTGGCACTGAGCTATATCCCCAGCCCCTGTATGTAAACTCTTTAACCAAGGGAAAAACTTCTCAAATTATTGTACACAGAAAACAATAGACTTTGCACTTAATAAAATCAATGTTTTAATATTATCTAGATTGGTTAACAACCTGTTTGGAAACATGTCACTTATTAGAAAGATATCTTCATTCTTAAAAACCAGTTTAGGGGGAGCACCAAAATGGCAGAGTGGTAAGCAGCAGAGAAAGAGCCTCTCTGAGAGTTGCCATCCAGACGCTGCAATATAGCAATGTAAGGGAGACAGGACAGAGGGAAGTGGGTCCCTTGGACCCGGGAAGGATCTGAAGTGAGAACTGAAGCCCACAGAGAGAGTGAAGAGAAACTTTAACAAAGAAGGAGGCAGCCCGTGGAGCCTTCTCCCTGAGTCAGTACTCCCTGCATGAGGGAGCAGTTCAAACCTGTGGACACATAGTGACTGCTGGTGACCCCACAGAGAGATGCAGCAGGAGAAGAGAGCAGTGGCTGTGCAGGAGTGCATTAGCTGAGGATGAGTGCTGAAGGCTCAGTGTCCAGTGTGTGTTCGAGAGATTGGCCAGGGTCCATTCTGGAGAGGGGCCAGCTGAGCTCAGAACTTAGACTGGTGGCTGGCTCCATCTAGCAATCCCAGCTGGGCTCAGGCCTGCAGAAAGTGCACTGACAGCTGCAGACCACATGAGTCTTGTCTCGGCCAGAAGGTACAGGCTTGCTGAGATTATCCACTACCCAACAAAAAGCTACTGCTGGTTTGCTGGGATAAATCAACATGGATCAGAACTCTGTGTCCACACAGTGTCTACCAGCGACAGCAGAGACAAACCTGGAAATGGACTTTTCTCTCTCCCTCTTCCTGTCCCTGTCCTCCCTGTGCATCCCTCCCTCCTACACTCTCTCTTTGCTTTTTGTTGTGGTGGTGGCTTTGTTTTTATTTTTTGTTTTTCTCTTCTTCATTGCTTGATTTTAATGTGTGAATGTGGTTTTTAGCCTCTTTGTGGTTGTTGTTCTGTTCTTGCTATCTTTTCCCTCCCTCTTTCCCTCCAGTCTTCTGCACCAGCTTCCCAAAGTTAGCGTGCTCCCCCTTTGTCTTCCAGCCTCACTTCTAATCTTTTCTTCTGCTTCTCTATTTTCTCCCTAACCCCTTTCAAATTTTATCACCTGAGGGAAAAATCCACAGATTAAGGACTTACAATTTTCTGGTCTGTTTTAGAGTTTGTTATATAACTACAAACCTCGTTTATATTAAGGGTGGCAAATTAATGTTTGCCGCAGATTGTCATTGTCTAGGCTGTGATTGTTGCTGCTGTTATTGCTGATGGAACCACTTTAGCCAAAAGTGACAGGATTGTTCTAAACAGCTATTCTTCCTGGTACTCTAAAACTGAGATTGACTGGAGCGCCTAGAAAACACTGTGGAACAATGCCAAAGAACCAGGGGTGCCGGGTGTGGTGGCGCATGCCTGTAATCCCAGCACTCAGGGAGGCTGAAACAGCCAGATCCTTGTGAGTTTGACACCAGTCTGGGCTACAAAGTGAGCTCAGGGTCAGCCCGAACTGCATAGCAAGACCCTGTCTCAAAAACAAACAAACAAAAAAGAACCAGGGGCTAGGCCAAACAGGCAACTTCCCATCCCCAACAAATTAAAGAGATAGGATCTTGCAGCAGACTCAAAATCCAAAAACCAGCTAGACTTCAAAGACACCTCAGAGAATTATTTCCTAAGGGATCTACATACTAGCAACACACCATAGGCAATTTACACACATCACCACAGGAATTAAACTAAAAAAAAAGAAAAACTGAGAAGACATTTAAACAAGATGCAACCCCAGACATCCAGGGGACAATGAAGTGGGACAATCCAAAAGCCACCCACTTGGCATTTCTGAAGTGGTAATAACAAAGCAATTGAATGAAGCGCTAGAAAAAATCATATTGGAAACAATTTTTCAGGTAACTGTAGAGATGGTGTCCACAATGAAAACCACAGTTAGTGACTATAGAGCAGATACAGACAAAAAACAAGAAGCTAAAGAAAATTATTGAAGCCATAAATGCTCAGCACAGGAAAGAAATGGAATTCATAAGGCGGATTCAAATAGATATCCAGGAGAATAAAATTTCCACTGAAAGTATTCACAGCAGATAAGCAAATATGAGGACAGTATGTCAGATATAGAAGACAGGACTGTAGTGAGTAATCATGAAAATAAATATTTCTTAAAAATAGCAAGGGCCCATAGAAATCAATCCAGTAGCTACTACATGAGGCAAAGAATAACTTAAGACTGATTAGAGTCAATGAAAGAGTAGGAGATAGCACAAATGACATAAAAAATACTGTTCACAGACATCATGGCAGAAAATACCCTGGTAGGTAAAAAGAATTTGACATACAGTAAAGTGAGACATATAGAACTCCAATTAGCCAAAATAAAAAAAAATTACATCCAGGCATATCATAGTCAAAATTCCACAAATTCAAGGCAAGAATAGAATCTTGAAAGCTGTTTTGGAAAAGAAAAAACTCACCTACAGGAGAGCCCGTCAGAATCACAGCTGCTGTCTCACCACAAGCCCTCAAGTCAAGGAGAGCTTGGAGTGAAGTATTTCCAGCTCTTAAAGGAAAACAAGCTGCAACCCAGATGGATGTACCCCACAAAACTCTTTCAAAACTGATGGAAATATAGGAGACTTCCATGACAAAGAACACCTGAGGAAATTTATAGCTACAAAATCAGCTCTCCAAAATGTTTTGAAGGACATTCTAGAAAGAGATAACAAGGGTTGCAACTACATGAAGCCCAGCAGGAGGAATCAACTGGGCAAGGCAACGGGAGCGGGGAGAGCAAATGACAGGAAAATAACATGACAAGGATAAGTCAATACATATCAGTTATACCATCAACGTCAATGGTTTCAATTCACCAATTAAAATTCACAGAATGGCAGAATGAATCAAGGAGCAAGATCCAACTATATGCTGCATACAATAAACACATTCAATAAAAAAAATTTATAGACTGAAAGTCAAAGGATGGAAAATAATACTCCATGAGACATGAACCCAGAAAAAAGCAGGGGTAGCTATTCTATTTGTAGACAAGGTGAATGTCAAGACAAGACTGATTAAGAGAGACAAAGAAGGTCACTACATCCTTGTAAAGGAAACAATTCAAGAGGAAAGAGATAACAATCATAAATATATATGCAACAAATACCACTGTACCCAATTATATAAAACAAATATTAATGGACATAAAAAATCAAATAAGCACTGATACAATTGTATTGGGGGATCTCAATACCCTACTGTCACAAATAGACAGATCAACTAGACAAAAAAATCAACAATTAAATAGTGGAACTGAACCAAACTTTTGAACAAATGGACTTATTAGATGTCTACAGTGTGTTCCACTCTGCAATATCATAATATACATTCTTCTCAGCTGCACGTGGGATGTTCCCCAAAATAGAAAACATAGTAGCTCATAGAACATGCTTAAGTAAATATAAAGGAATTGAAATTATCCCATGCATATTGTCAGACCATAGTGCAATGAAATTGGAAATCAATGACAAAAGAAGCCACAAGAATTTCATAAACACATGGAAATTAAATAACATCCTCCTGAACAACCAGTGAGTCACATATGAAATCAAAGAAGAAAATAGACAGTTTCTGCAATGAAAATGGTAATGACAATGCAATATACTGAAACTTATCAACACAAAACAGTCCTGAGAGGGAAGTTTACAGCAGTGAATAATCATATCAGGAAAACAGAGAAAGCACAAAGAAACAACTTAATGTTGAACCTCAGCCTTCTAGGAAAAAGAAGACAGGCCAAGCCCAAAGCTCGTATGAGGGAGGAAATTATAAATATCAAACCAGAAATTAATTCAACGGAGACTAAGAAACTAATACGAGGAAGCAATGAATTGAAAAGCTGGTTCTTTGAAAGATTAAATAAAATTGATAAATCCTTATCCAAACTTATCCAAAAAAGAGAAGACTCAGATCCACACCATTAGGAATGAAAAGAGTGAAATCACAGCAGACCCTGCAGAAATCCAGATCATCCGCACCTACTTGGAGAACTTGTATTCCAATAAGATGGAAAATGCAGAAGAAATGGACAGATTCCTAGATACATACGAATTACCAAAGCTGAATCAAGGTATAAAAATCCTAAATAAAAAAATCAATGAAATTGAACATGTAATTAAAAGCCTACCAACAAAGAACAGCCCAGACCTTGATGGATTCACTGCTGAATTCTACAAGAAATTTAGCAAAGACCAAATACCGCTAGTTCTCAAGCTTTTTTACAGAATTGAAAGGGAAGCCACAATCCCAAATTCATTCCTGGAAGCAAGGATTCCCCTGATACTAAAGCTGGAGAAGGACTCAACTAAGAAAGATAACTACAGGCCAATTTCCCTAATGAACAATGATGCAAAAATCTTTAAGAAGATACTGGTAAACATAATGCAGGAAAATCATCAAAAGATTATACACCGCTTCAAACACACTCTTGGCCCAAGCCCTCATTCCAGCGATTGCAGCTGCGGCTTCGGAGACCCACGCTCATGGAAGCCTCCCGACTCGGCCGGGGGAGAGCGGAGTTCCAAGAGCTGGTCCAGAACTGGAGAGGAGAGGGCGCAGCCAGGAAAAGAGGCAATGGTGGTTGGGAACTGTGGTCAAATCCAGTGTGAGGA